>PVHP010007415.1:0-56761 GCA_004024765.1 Zapus hudsonius | reverse complement strand
GCATTTGCTCTAGAAATGTTATTTTGAAACAGAGTGACATTTTGCTTATAAATCTTGCTAAGGGTAAAGGACCTTTTAAACTAACTTGTTTTCTCCCCCCACCCAATTCTTTTCTCCCTTATTGCTGTACTTAATAATAAAAACGTCCTTCTCATCTAGTAGATTTCCATACTTTGTTATATATTTGTGTGAGCTTAAAGAGGCATGTTGGGCTGGAGGGATGGTTCAGCGGCTAAGGTGCTTGCCTATAAAGCAGAAGGACCTGAGTTCAGTTCCCCAGGACCCATGGAAGCCAGATGGTGCATGCATCTGGAGTTCATTTGCAGTGGCTGGAGGCCCTGGTGTGTACTCTCTCTCTCTCTCTCTCTCTCTCTCTCTCTCTCTCTCTCTCTCTGCCTCTCTCTCTCTCTTTCTCTCTCTCTTTAATATCATATCCCACATCCAGCCAAGGGCACAGTGTTATAGCATTTACTCAGTGAAAGACTGTATAGACCACGGTGCTCCCGTAATATTCAAACAAAGTGAAAATTTCTTACCGAATGGAGATGTCATAGCATCCATCACATCATGTACATTTGTGGGGATGCTGGCATAAACAAACCTACTGTCTATCAGTCATATACAGTCTTCCATGAGGCTGTGGAAGAGAGGTGAGAGAGTGAATGACTGAAATCCCTGCTCCTGAAACATTGCTTTGGAGTGAGAGAATTAGAGAGCACACAACACTGGTGGTGAATGGTTCGCGTATCTTTTATATTATGCTTTTTGTTATTTTAAGGTGTCCTGCTTCTGAAGATACTTACTAGAAGACTGTTCTCTGTGTCATGCCCTCAGTAACCTCTTACAACTCATGCTTGCCAGTGTTGATTGCATCAAGAGGCCACACTGAGTGCTGGACCTCCACCATTTGCACAGATATATGCTGTATGCGTGACAGAATCAGCCATTAAGTGGTGCGTGTCTACATCCTTTTTTATCTTTATTTTTTTATTTTTAAAAAATATTTTATTTATTCATTTTCAAGGAGAGAGAGAGGAGTGAGCACCTGGGCCACAACCTTGTGGGTCTGGCCTATGTGGGCACTGGGGAATTGAACCCGGGGCCTTGGGCACGCGAGGCAAGTGCTTTAACCGCTGAGTCATCTCTCCAGCCCTTTATCTTTATTTTTAAAAAATATTTTATTTATTCATTTTCAAGCAGAGAGAGAGAGACAGAGAGAGACAGAGAGAGAGAGAGAGAGAGAGAGAGAGAGAGAGAGAGAGAGAACCAGGGCCACCACCTTGTGGGTCTGGCTATGTGGGACCTGGGGAATTGAACCCAGGGCCTTAGGCACTGGAGGCAAGTGCCTTAACTGCTGAGCCATATCTCTAGCCCATTTTTTTTTACAGCCACAACTATATCTACACATTTCATTGTGGACCTAAATTAGAATAAATTCAAGCCATAAAATTAAAAATTAGAATTGAGCTGAGTGAGACTTGGCATCCATCAAGTAATTCCCAAGTTCCAGCCAATTCCAACCCCCTGAATGCCAGAGTTGACCTAGATCTGAACTTCATTTGCTGCATCCTCATAGGAACTGGGTCTGCAGACATTCTGGGATTTGTAAGCACCCTGGAGTCTTCCATGTTTATAAAAAGGCTGTGGAAGGTAGGTGGGAGAGTGAATGACTGAAATCCCTGCTCCTTAAACATCGTTTAGGATTAGAGAGAATTACAGGTTTACTGTTCACTGAAGAGAAACAAATGCCCCATTACACAGGAGAGATTAGGGCCTGGAGGAACATTTATACCTTGGAAATGAAGTTTGCCTTTCCTCAGAGTACAGGGCTTAGACATATAGACTCCATTAGAAACAGACCTGATCTATGAACAGGAATCACCAAGTGGATGCTATCCAGGGTGAATCATGCTTCAGAACTGCTGAGTAAAGATTGAAATTAATCCCTTGATTTCACAGAAAGGATTTAAAAGATGTTGTCACTGAAATTAATCTGAGAAAATACTTCCATCAACAGGTTTTTTTTTTTCTCCTTGATGTTAGCATTTCCCAGTCTGTAGCAGGTTCAAAATGGCGATCAGCAAGCCTGGCTGATTGGATAACTTGGGTGAGCTGCTCATGCCTTTCCTAGAAGAAGGGCTAACATGAGATTTCAGACACCCAGGGAGCTCACACTATAAGTTTAGGGTATATACCTGGGGATGCTCTTCATGGATTTTCACAAACTATATTGTTCATAAAGTGTGTTAACAAAAGTGGTCAGGAAGGAGGAAAATAAATTTTTTTTTTAGATTTCACAGAATATGTGTATGAATTCATTCATCATTATTTGAAAAGAATTGGAAAGAAAATTTATAATCTTTCCATTTCCTGTGACCTCCTAATCAACGCCGGTTTTAAATTATGGCTTTAAAGTTGTCTGCTAAAGAAATTACTAAAGAAATGAAGTGAAAGAAACAAAAATTGACAGGTGAAAAGAGTTCTTAAATATGATTTAGTTAATCAATAAACATATTTTAAGCACGTGTATATGTAAAATACTGTGAAGATGCAAAGGAGGAGTTACATGAGAGTTCTGTTTTCTAGTGCTCTTTCTCATAGGATAGATGATGCATTCATAAAAGACAAACAGGCCCTGTTCTGATGCCATGGCCTCAGAAATGACTAAGGGAAAGCAGCTGCAGGCCAGGGGTTATCAGACCGGAGGGAAGCCTAAGGTTCAGGCTCTCTGATTATCTTATCGAGGGGGCACAGACCTATGAGCAAATGATGAGGCAGTTAGGCACCAATCACCTGAAAGCACATCAACCTCATGAATTAGCCTGCATAGTTTGTTCCCACCACTAGCTGCATCAATCATTTTAAAAAGAGTATTTTATGATTTTCCTGAGGTGTGATATGATTTGCTGTGATATGCTGTGATGAAATTCAAATCTCCCCCTCTGTGGCTTTATGCTTTAAAAGGAGCCTGCAAGCCCCACTCTGGGTCACCTTCTTGCTGGAGGGTGGACCCCAGCATGCTGGTTTGCTATCTCGAGAAATAAACTCTCTTGCTTTTGCATACATGAGTGGTGGTCTTCATTGGGATGATTTGTGGACCCTAACAGCCCCCTCCCAGCCAGAGTGAGGGAAGGCCTTACCTTTCTTTGGCCTGGAAATTTAAAAGTCCTCCTCCTAGGACTCCATGTGGGAAGAAGAGACTGGACTTTGTTTCAGTGACTTTTTAAGACCTCCACCAGATAAGCCAGAGAGACAGCTGGTTAGTCAATACCTGACCAATCAGTTTTAGCACCTAGGTTTGAACTCTAGCTAGAGACACCTCCCACTCAAGGGGAGGGGGATCTATGGAACTTGCCTGAAGGAGTTAACTGTCCACAGTGTGTTCCTTATTTTTTTTTCCTCTAATCTATCACCAACCTCAAGCACAATAGTGAAACAGGTGGAAGAAACATGTTATTATTATTATTATT
This sequence comes from Zapus hudsonius, assembly GCA_004024765.1. Lineage (NCBI taxonomy): Eukaryota > Metazoa > Chordata > Mammalia > Rodentia > Dipodidae > Zapus > Zapus hudsonius. The sequence goes on along the minus strand of PVHP010007415.1, from coordinate 53,291 downwards.
TTTTTTTGGTTTTTCGAGGTTGGGTCTTGCTCTAGTCCAGGCTGACCTGGAATTCACTATGTAGTCTCAGGGTGGCCTCAAACTCACGGCGATCCTCCTACCTCTGCCTCCTGAGTGCTGGGATTAAAGGCGTGCGCCACCACACCCGGCAGTAACATGTTATTTTTTAGCTTCTCTTTGTCCACACTCAGTGAATAGTTAGCAGACTCACTCATGTTACTGAATTATGGGTAATAAGACCAAAGTTTGCCTTTGGTCAGGAATCTATGTTTTTGCAGCCATGAATTGTTTAGTTGTAAAACAACAATCCATGAGATAAATGATATTCAGATACAATCAGGAATACAGGCTGTGAAAATGTATTTGTCTGTGTCTATCTTCCCTTGTAACTCCCTTTTTATCTTCAATTTGGGGCAGGACATCTTATAGAGCCCCTGGCTTACCAGCCCTGTTTCCTGTGGCAAACCAACTCCAGATTGGGATGAAATGCTCACACTCTGGCCAGAGACTAATTGCAATAATGGCTTGCAAATTGGCAGTTATTAAAGTGGAAAGATAACAAAGAAGGCAATGTAAGCAGGTTGCCTACACATCTTTTAAACCCAGGGACCAGTATAAAGGATTGATATTTCTACTGTATAGGAAGCAGTCAAAAATTAGAAATAAAATTACAGAGGGGAAGATAGGAAAATGGTGACATATACAAGTGAGGCGACACTCCTCTGATTCTGTGAGGAAAGAGCCAGCTACTGTTGAGTAAACAATGTGGGGGCATTGGTGATCCTGTTCTTTGTGCAGAAGAAACTCAGATGCAGGTAACAGGGCAGAACTGATCTTGTCACTGTATTGTTTTGTCTCCCTTTGCTCTACTATGGAATGAGCTGAGGGCAGAATGATGGTACTGCAACAATAAATACCACAGAGAGGGTGGAGGCATGGTGTCAGGAAACTATTTTGTGAATTAAGCATAGTGAGAAATGCTAATGAAAAGATAAAATGATGTTTTCCTCTTGTGTGTAGCAAGGTTGCCTGGCAACCTCAAGGGAGGGTTGCTTCCTTGGGTAAGGTCCTTTTATTTCTTTATGTTTGCAATACCTTCTAGTTGAATGAGGCAATTGTTCTCTGTTCCAGCAGAGGCTGGGTTAGTTAGTTAGTTAGTTAGTTAGTTAGTTAGTTAGTTAGTTTGTTTGTTTTTACCCTCACCACTCAGAAAATTCTAACCTTATAATTATGGTAGATACCAGTGTTTCTTTCTTCAACACTTGTCTCACTTTTCTCAGCCTGGCAGTGTTTGGACACGAGGGAAGCTAGACCCATAATCAACTGTAATTAGTCTAACTTGTAGGCAATTATGAGTGTCCCTTTTCTCTTTCCAGAGGTTGGACCAGGAGTTGGTATATGGAGTGGACATTGCCAGTGGCAAAGGAAGAAAACTGTCTTGAAGTTACTAAGAAAGGTTTTCTTCTGTGGAAAATGTATAAGAAGAAAATCCTTTGCTATAATGTCCTTTCCTGTTTGAGATGTCATTCTCGTAGGTAAAGGATTCCTTTTTGATCTTGGGAGGAAACAGACGTAACACCTTAAGGACAGATTGTTTAGGGTATGTCATTGACATTAAGACATATAACTTGGCTTCATACTTATGCTCATTCCAAAGTTATTTGAGCTTCCTGTGATACACAACTCAATGTGTGCTAAGAAATACATGGATATCTCGCCTGAGGAGTGGGAGCAAACTGGATTGAGAAGGGGATTTATGAGCCCAAATGCCATGACAGGAGAACAGTTAGCAGAGACTTTCTTTCTGTGGGTCTCACCCCTGCATTACACCATGATTTGCAGCATAGGACACACCCTCCAGTTCAACCTCCAGCTTTCCACCATGGCCCGGCTTTGTCTTCAAATGGAATTGCATAAGCTTGCCCCATTCCTCTACCTCTCTGCTCCTGGTCTCCAGCACTCTTGTTCCTTCTTCAGTCCAGAGCATTCTTCCCCAAGGTCTTATATTTCATCCTCTTCTCCATCCCTTTTCCCTTAGAGCACGCCACACCCCTCAAGTTCTACCACCATTGTCTTGAAGAATCACCCCCCCTTTTAAAGTAATGTCTTTATTATGAATAATTATATACATTGTATGAGCAAATCTTGTGATGGTGCTTCCATTTCCCTTCTCTCTGTCCCTCCTTGGTATGCACACTGGATCTGTCCATGGGGTAGGGGGTTATGAACTGCTACTAGAGGTAGCCAATTTTTCCCACCTTTGTATGTTGTTACTGAGGGGGCAATGTCTCTGGATATTCTCCCCCACCATAGCTTTTACAATCTTTGCGCTCCCTCTTCCCTCTGTTCCCTGAGTCATGGTGGGTGAGTTTTAAGTCTGCTTTGTGTCTGGACTTCTGCTTTGTGTTGTTTTGGGTATTGTTAGTGTCTGTCTCCAATGACCTTTCATGGGTTATCTGACTTCCTGTGGTGATTGGTCTCCTGTTTATATCATCACTTTCTCATAGGTTTCATTTGGGCCCTGTGTGACGGCCAGAGGTGGTTCATCTCTTCTCAGGATGTCAGCCATCATCCCATGTCTTGTTGGGTTGTCCACAGCTCTCTCTGTTCCTTCTGAAAAATAAAAACAGAATCTCCTTCGGAGAGTGAGATCAATATAGGTTAAATGAGACAACATTGCTATTTTGGCTAGCTTCTAATGGGTGTAGCCTCTCTGTAGCTCTCTGGTAGTGGGAATTTCCCTTTGGAGCACAGGTTCTTGCTCCCCATAGGGTTTTGCCATGGATCCCAGTTCCAGTTAAGGGTTCCATGTCACGGAGAGGATCTCTTAGCCAATCAGTAAGCCATTGATTACCCTCCTCGGTTTAGTGTCACTATTGCACAGGTGAGCACTTATTGACTTGCTGGTCTATAGTAATGTGTTCAGCATTCTTGTGACAACTGTCTGTATTGTATATCAGTGGTCTCTGCTTTCTCCAAATATCATTGACCAATTTCCCCTGGCAGTTCATGCAACACCTTCTAGCACTACACATGCTACCATCTGGGAGCTAGTTATCATTCTGGATGACACTCTGTGATTTCTTCAGCAATAGGGTCTTACTTTAGGCCTGGGCAGATATTCAAGAGCTTTGACAGAAGTCTGTCTTGTTTTGGGGACCTTGTGGATCACTTTGATCAACAGCTCAGTGTGGGAAGGAACCAATAACTGGAACAGGGAGTTGCAGGCATGAGTGATTTTTCTTGGTGTTAGGCTTCCTCCCTTTGTGTTCATGATCCCTCATACCAGGTGGTGCCCAGAGCTTCCTCAGGAGCTTGTTGTATGACCTTTAGGATTTTATGGTGTCCATTCATTTAGTTTAGTTTATTGTATAAGTCTCCCACTCCCCAATTCCTCCCCCCCAATTCCTTCCATCCCCTTTTACAGTCTCTCAATTCACTGAAAGGTTTTCTTAATGTTCAGGCTTAACCTCGTTAGGAACCACATATGAGGGAGCGTATGTGGCGCTTGGCTCTCTGCTCTTGTGTGAGGTTGCTAAGAATGATCTGCTCCAAGTCCATCCACTTTTCTTTAAATTTCATTATGCCATTTTTTCTTTCAGCTGTGTAGAATTCCATAGTGTATATGTATCCCAACTCTGATATCAGTTCACTCAGTTTTGGGCATTTGGGTTGATTCCAATTCTTGGCTATTATGAATTTAGCCACTGTAAACAAGTTTGAGCAAATGTCTCTGTGCTTTGGTGAGGAATATCAGGGGTAGATGCCCAGTAGAGAGTTAGCTGGGTCCGTTGGGAGCTCTGTATCCATCCCATTCAGGTGCCTCCACATGCCTTCCATAGTGGTTGTTCAAGTTTACAATCCCACAAGCAGTGAATGAGGGTTCCTTTTCCCCAGCATCCTTGCCAGCATCTATTGTCCTTGGATTTTTTTTAATGCTGGCCATTCTGACTGGAGTGATGTGGAATCTCATTGTCACCGCTTTACATCTAACTTGACACCAACCTTCCACTCCAGATTTGAAGCTTCAGGTGGTTTCTTCCAAGCTGCTCTGTAAGAAGCACAAACAGCTGTGTGTGTTAGAGCAAAATAATCATCTTCCCTGTGATGCCTGTCATTCCCATTTCTGATAATGTCACACCACATCTGCCAGCCTATCAGTTTCCCTGTATTAAGCTCTTTATTCATTCATACTATTCATTCTACCTCTAAATCCCTGGTCTTCTCTTAGCTCAGCACCAAATTCAACTTTGATTCTGTCACAGACTCAAATCAAGGCTCAAGACGTTTCTACCTCTTGGTTCTTTTTACATGTCTTGTCTTGGGTGCCTCAACCTGGAAGCCTTCAACAGCTATCTTACCTACTGAATAAAGGATGAACTTCCTGCCTTTTTTCCCATACGCTCCTCTCTCATGGCTTTGTCTCTATGGCTACGCATGATCCAATATTGTTATTATTACCACCAGCAACTACTGCTACTATTACCTAGCTCTGATATTACTATGACTACCATCAACTCTGGCAACTATTTCTTAGTGGCAAGCATTTATTGAATACTTAATATATGTCAAGCATAGTGCTCAAGCACTTTCTTCCACAATCACCCAACAATCACCCCCTGCCGGCGTGATGCTCCTTGCTGTGTCAAGCATCAAAGAGGCAATGAGGGGGCTGGCGAGATGAATCAGTGGTTAAAAAAGCCTGATGGCCTGGGTTTGATTCCCTAGTATCCACATAGAGTCAGATGCACAAAGTGGTGCATGTGTCTAGAGTCTATTTTCAGTGGCAGGAGGCCCTGGCATGCCCATACATACACTCTCTACTCCTTTCAAATAAATGAGGTATTCAAAGTTTATAATTTCAACTGGATGTGGTGGTACATGCCTGTGACCTGGAGGCTGTAGCCAGCGGATCTTGACACGGTGGCAGCTCACAGGCCTGAGACTCAACAGCTTCCACTTTCTGGAACCGAGTTCCCCTGCCATAAGACCAAGCAAACTCCTCATGGAGAACACAATCAGAGGACACAGTAAGACCCTTGGCTGACCACTCCAGCAGAATCAACTTGCCAGCCACAGGAGAGAGGCATTTGGCACAGTCTCTTCTGACGTCAGCCAAGCCATCCCAGCTAACATTGCCTGCTTGGATACAAGCCCTACATTCTAAGTCCTGTCCAAATTACAGATTCATGACTGAAGACACTGGGTTGGGGAAGATTTTCAATGCATTAATGAATATCAGGAGAGAACAATAATTTAAGGTACCGTTTATGTTTCTTAATACAAAGAGTGCACTGAGAAGCCCATGGGCACATCAGTGCAGGTGCCTTTTATGGTGCCAACCTCCCTCTATCCTTGTGGGTCCCATACAGAGGACAGCAGTTAGGAAGGAAGAGGGGACCAAGAGGTGATGTCAGAAATAACTCTGCCAGATGCTGTCTTTCAGCTTCTCCATTGTGATAGACCAGACAATAATCCCAGCTGAAAGGAACACATGCTGTCAATTAGAACCATTGATAATAACTGAGGAACACAGTTTACACGCCAAGGCTGATTTCTACTAATTGCTACCGAGAGTCCAAGACATCACATTTTGTGACAGACAATGAAGGATTCTACTTCATCTTACCAGTCTGTGCAGCTGGAGATGAAAAATTTTTAAGGGAATTCATGGCAGAGCACATCTATAATCCTGGCTGACTCAGGAGGATGGAGAGTTTGAGAGTAGTCTTGTCCCAAAAAGAAAACAAGGACTGGAGAGATTGCTCAATAGTTAAGCCACTTGCCTGCAAAGCCTAATGACCCAGGTTCAATTTCCCAGTACCCACATAAAGCCAGATGCACCAAGTGGCACATGCATCTGGAGTTTGTTGGCAGTGGCTGGAGTGCCTGGCATGTCCATTCTGTCTGTCTCTCTTCTATCTCTCTCTGCTTGCAAATGAATAAAAATATTTTAAAAACAAAACAAAGTGCTGTTTTGCACATCTTTGGTCTTTCAAACCACAGCGACCCACCTCACAGTCTTGTCAAGATCGAAACCATAGTATGTAGAGTCCTTGGGGTCCAGCAGAGCAAATATCAGGCCAGTTGCAAATGTTGCTAGTATCGGTTAATAGTGCTGTTATTTTTAAGGACATGAAAAAGTATTAAAATGTAATGAGTATGCAAGCCCACGTTGCTAATAATGTAGCTGAGTCTGTGGTGATCATCCCGGTCACCCAGGCTTGAAGCCGGGGCTCCGGCAGGAAACAGCTGCACAGGCTGGGCATGAATCTCTTCAGCATCTGCCCTTTCCCACTGCCAGAAAGCTCCTTCACTATCACAATGGTTAAACCTCTGCATGCGCCCTGGCTGGACTCCGGGCTCCAGTTTCACTCTGGTTAACTTTGACAGGTTCCAGGCCCATTTTTTTTGTTTATGTCACTTCTCTGTCTGAAAAGCTTCACTTGTTTCCTAACAGCCTTACAGTAAACTCAGAGCAGAACTTGGTAGCTTCCAGTACACAACCAGACACGAGAGCCCCAGAGCAGAAGCCAAATACAAGGTGAGAGGCACTGTGGAGGCAGAGGGCTCCTGGGACCAGGATGAAGATTCTGGGGACAGTGTTGGCCAGCTGGCTGTCCACTCTGTGCTTACCATCTGATCCTATGAGGAAAACAGAACAGACCATTCCCCAGCCTAGGAGGTGGTGGCATCTTGAGTGAGACTTGAATGAGTCTTTGGCAGGTGGCGATTCAAGGTCCTCTGTTGGGTCTTGGGGACCTAAGGAGTAGGCAGCATCCGTATGTGAGTAGAATGGGTTTCAATCTTGCTTGCTTTGAGATAAGGACTCCCTAATGCTCTGGAAACGTAGGCTAAGTAGGGACTGAACAGCTCTAGCTGTTGGTGCTCTGAACACCTCTGGGTGGGGGATGCTCTTCTTCAGTGCTCAGAGAAGTGGAAAACTCAGGCTGGATTTAGGCTGAACTCAGACCACAAATTCTGCTATTCACTGTTTCTTTTGGAATTTGTTGGAATTATTCTGAAAACACGGACCTTCTAACACCCCTCTCTTGACTTTGTAGCTCCTTAGTGAAATGATCATAAAAAATTTCCCCCCCCCCTCAAACTCTGCTGGGTTGGCTGCTGGGTTGGCTGCTCCTTTAGGACTGGGCATGTCCCACTCAACCTCTAGCCTATTCCATTCTCACAATCACACGCCCTTTCCTCAAGAAGCAGTTGAGCCTGGGGCCCTAGAGGCACACACAGTTAATCCTAGGACTCAAGAGGAAGCTGATTGCCTCCCCCAGGCTTTGGCTCCTCCATTGCACAAGTGCTCCTTTCATGGTTTGCTGTTCCTTAGCCTCCATACTCACCCACCATGACTCAGGGAACTGAGTGGAAGAGGGGGTGGAAAGATTGTAAGAGACATGGTGTGGGAGAATATCCAGAGACATTGCCCCCCTCAGTAACAACATGCAAAGGGGGTGGAACCTGGTTGACTCCTAGGCTATTCACAACCCCCTACCCCATGGACTGATCCAGACTGCCCACGGAGGAGGAAATCCAACTGATAGGGGACAGGGAAGAGGGAAATAGGGGAATTGGAGACATCAACACATTATTCTCTTATTAAGTGTATCTAATTATGGATAATAAAAAAAGAGGAAGCTGAAGTAATAGGATCTCCATGAGTTCAAGACCAGCCTGAGGCTACAGAGTGACTTCCAGGTCAGCTTGGGCTTGAGTGAGGACCAATCTCAACAAAATAACAAAAATCACTTGGGTTTGTCACATTTGATTTAGGCCCCATCTGCTCTTTGCCCTTCAAAGATACGTGTGTGTGTTGGGGGGGGGGGAGAAATGGAGAAGAGACCCCTAGAAATAAGACTGATTATAGGGACACCTCCAAGCTGCCCAGAGGCTACCCCGATTCCTGCTTTTGAGCCCCAACCCCGTTTGTTTCCTCCATAACTGAGATTCCATGGCATGTCTCATATGAGAGCATCTGGTATGTGGTTTGTGGGGGGAGAGTAACAAGCCCTAAGGAGGCTGCATCACCATACTGGCTCCTAGGGAGCCTTGGCATATCAAGAGATGAGATGGCCTGCCCTATAGGGCTGGGGACAGTGGTGAACCAGGAGTGTGGGCACCAGAACAAGACTGGAAACTAGAAGGTAGCTTGGCAAGTCTTCAAGTTTTGGGTGTTTTCTAAACACAGCTTTAGAATAAGTTATAGGTGGACTGGAGAGATGGCTCAGCAGTTAAAGGCACTTGTTTGCAAAGCCTGATGGCCTGGGTTCGATTCCTCAGTACCCACTTACAGCCACACAAAGTGGCACATGTTTGTTGGCAGCGGCTAGAGACCCTGGAACACCCATTCCTTCCCTCTTTCTCTTTTTTTTTCTCTCTTTGCAAATAAAAATAAAGAAGAAATTTAGAATAAGTCACAGGTGAGTAAAAAGGGACTCAGAGGGGTTGGACAACTTTCCAGTCAGTATGAGGCGGAAGGAGGATTCCAACCAGGTCTCCCTAAGCGCAGAACTGAACACTCCTGTGATCCGCTTTTAACACTGAGTGGACAGTCATATTGGAACGTCTCTGACATCTTTTTCTCACCACCACCAGTCACCTCCCTCTCTCCTGTACTCCCTTCGGAGCTGCACAGAAATCATCCGGGATCCTGTCTACAACAAGGCAGCCCAAGGGTCCCAGGGACACAGCTTCTCTTTCCTTCTAATCTGCAGCCCCTTGATCATGTTCAGTTTGCTCATTCTTTCTTCTGCATTTCTGCCAGCTTCCCAGCTGTCAGAGCCCCTTTGGGCTCTGGATGCTTAGCTTAGGTGTACAGAGCAGAACACTAATTCCCCGAGCCAGTGGTTCTTGAGCTCTTGTCTTATAACCGGCCAATAATTGGCAAACACACACAGAAGAGTAAGTTAAGAAAGGTTTGAGTGTGGCAGAAAGTAAAGCTTAAAGCTTCCAAGCCGGGAGCGGTCCAGAGTGGATAACCTGCATTGTGACTTGAAGCAGGTCTTCCTATAACCTCGTACATATAAACGAGGCATTGAGTTGGGCTACGTTTCATTGGTTAAATCTGAATGTATATGGAGGGAGGATTTTGATTGGCTGGTGGGTCAAATAGGAGAGTGCAGACTCAGAAAAAGCCTTCCAGTGAGGAAAGAAATGCTTTTGAAAAATGAAGGAGGCAAATCTAGGAAGCTGTTCCTCATGGCCATCTTGTGTCAGACTAGAGCTGCCTTGAAGAGGCACTGGGCAGGAACGCAGCTACTTTCTTTGGGGGATGTGTCCCTAACTACCTGAAAAAGAAAACTGCCTGGCTTCTAATCTCTACCACTCCTATGGATCACCTTCTCTGATGATTCTACATTCTTTGATTCTCTCCTTTCATTTCTTAGACTGCCTTAAAGAAAACCGCTCTTGTCCATGCAGAGTTCTTCCTGGGCTGCTCCAGTAGAGGAAAGCAATGACTTTGTCTAATACCTTTAAGATGATCAACTTCCTTCTGGAAGGAGAGCTGGATGTTTTGGTTAAACCAAACAGTATTCATCAGTTAGAGCTAACACAATAATATGCCATAGAATACAGGGCTTGAACAATAGCAATTTATTTTCTCTTTGTTCTGGAGGCTAGACATCCAGGGTCAATATGCCAGGATGCTGAGTTTGTGGGGAGACCTCTCTCTTTGTCTTGCAGGGGATAATAGTTTAGGGTGTCTGTTCTATGTACATGAAATGCTAGGGCTTCTTCCTTTTCTTAGAAGGACACAGCCCTATTGGATGAGGGTACTATCAGATAGGGCATTTGCAAAAGAGGACTAAGAGACAGACAGTTTCTTGATCCCAAGGTTTTATTTCATGCCAATGAGACAGTGGTATGGTTTGAGCAAGAGGGAAAGTGTTTCAGTCAGCTTCTTACTGCTGACACAAAGAATCCATCCAGAAGCAGCTTGTGGAAGGAAAGGGTTTATTCTGACAAACAGACTCCATGATGGCAGGGGAAATGATGGCATGAGCAGAGGCTGGACATTACTTCTGGGCCAACATCAGGTGGACAACAGCAACACGAGAGTGTGCCAAACACTGGAAGCTAGCTATAACCTCCATAAGCCTATCCCCAACAACACACCGCTAACAACAAGGTTCCAATTCCCAAATTGCCATCAGCTGTGAACTAAGCATTCAGAACACATTAACTTTATGGGAGACACCTGGATCAAACCACCACAGAGGGGGACTCCAAAGCAGGAGCAAAGAGGAAGGTAGGAGGGGACTCAGCTTGATTTGATTGTATGCAGTATAGGCAAGGAACTAGATGGGGCTAGGAGAGAAAGGAATCAGGGAGAGATGAGACCAGGGGATGACAGGCAAGTGGAGGGACAGAATATAGAGGGTAGAAGGGTCTTGAGAGGTACTGGGTAAGAGAGGATATGTGTGTGTGGGGGGGATTTAAGAAACTAATGACAGCATGAATCAGTACCATAAAAACCTTCCTCCTGGTTAGCTAACTAAAAAGTCTAACTCTTAGTAATGCTTGGAGGGAATAACCCAGGCAAAAGTGCCCTGTAGAACATGGAGAAAGCCTAATCCTAAAACCATAGTCTCTGACTGGTAAATCCTAATACCAGACCTGGGTTACCCTATGGTCTCCAAAGTGAGCTGCTCAGCATCAAGACCCATGAGGTCCCCAAAGCAATGCAGACCATTGGCAAAGCACTCGGTTACCCAGCAGAGCTAAACGGTAAGACCTTATCGCTGAAGACAGACACCACAGGCTATAGTTACAGTCATGCAGTATTTTGGGCTTCAGGGGGTCCCTCCAGGACTATGAACCCCAATCTGAGGGCTCTTAACTATTTTAACAAAGAATTGAGGACACAGACTCCAAGAAGGGTAAATTATGAATTACCGAGTTTATTTAAGGAACATGAATTATGGGGTTTAAAAAGACTCAGGCCAGAAAGGAATTCTCCTCCTTCCTGGCTGGAAGAGAAAGGAAGACAAGGAGAATCTTCCACAGAGAGAAAGCTCCAGGGGTGAAAGGGCTCTGGAGAAGGCACATACACCCACAGGTGGAAGCAAAGCATAAGACCCAAAGGATCTTCTTCACATAAACGACCAGAGAGGATTAAGAAATTGTGAAGGAGACAGAGATCAAAGATCATACATGGAGCAGCACAAGAAAGCATCAAAGCTGAAACCAGGAGATTCAAATACTGGAAGAACCAGTAGCCAAGAAAGCCAGGAGGATTATCACACAGGGGACAGACTCAAGGTTTACAGGAGAATAATTCATGCAACAGTGAGAAAGCATCTGCACGCAAAGTATGCATAAGAAACAAACAGAAAAAATAACCAGGCAAGTAAAAAAGCCCTCTCCTCTCCCAGTTACACACTGGCAAGAGAACACAGGTCAGGGGGCCAAAATGAGAGAGGGAGTTCATATATGTGGCAACCCCCCCCCACCTTTATGAGCCAGGTGTGTAAGGGAGAGACCTGATTGGTTATTGGACTCAGGAGGCTGATCTAGAGGAGTCAGCCCACTCAGCCATGCTAGACTGGGTGAGAAGTAAGGGGCACTTTGCTGAGGAGTTGTTCATAGTCATGTTGGGTGAGGCTGGATTAGATGCTGAGTTCTAGTTTTGCCAGGGCAGGCAGAGTGGCATCTCCTTGCTTCTTCCTTGGGCTTCTGTCCTTGACTAACTGCCTGTAAAAACTCTCTTACTCCTGTGTATCCTTCAACAGAACATTGAGAGATCACACTGGAACAGAGAAGGAAGCAAGCTTCCTGCTGGCTAGCACTCATAGTGCTGAAAAGTACTGTGGAACCTTCTGGAGGTCAATAATCGCCCATAGTATGAACAAGCGAGGGATCCTGCAAGCTCAAAAAGCAACAAGACAGACAAACTGCACACACCAGTGCAAGAGTGGCACACAGCCTATGTGGGTAATCAACTACTCTCTGATTGGATATGAGGCCCACTCAGTGTGAGGAAACTTATGCCTGGTTCTGAGAACCAAGTCAGAAGTCTATGGCTAGGAAGGTCAAAGACATTACAGAGATGCTCCCACTGGTCTTTGACTAAGAAAAGACCATCAAAAAGTTTCTTAAATGGCTATGTTTATCTCCTTTGAGTCATGCTGTTTTTTTTTTTTCACTCTTGGTTGAAGAATCTGCTTTATTTATTTATTTATTTATTTATTTATTTATTTATTTATTTACTTACTTACTTACTTACTTACAGATGGTAGTGAATACCAGGGAAACCCAAGATCCATCAAGAAAAAAATGCCAGCATCATTTCTATCATATCTGCCAGGGCCCAGGTCACATCACAGAGGAAGTGATGATTTAAATCCAAGTGCTGTTCTCACTGTTAGCCTGACAACTTCCTCCAGGAAGATGGTGGCAGACAGTAAGTAAGGAGACTCAAAACTCTTCCAAACAGAAATTCATAGGGTGCAGAGAGCTCAACACTGCAGGAGACTCATAACACGCCCTCCAAGGCTCAGGGGACATTGGGGGAAAGGCAGCAGAAAGATAGTAAGAGCCACAGGAGGCACTGCCTGCCCCACTCCCTAGACTGACCCCACAGAAAATACCAATAGCCCTACTGATGATGACCCACAGGGGAATAGCAGTAGGGAGAGTGTATTTAAGAGTTTAAATCTCTGCTGGGATTATGACCAATGTATGATATGTTCTTACACTAAATTTCATATTAAAAATATTCAGAATCACATTAAAGAGAGAGAGAATAGAGAGCAGTGTTGAGGCCCTTTGGGAAAAGAGAGAAGATACTGTATTGCACTTCATGGGGTTTAGTGAAGGGGAGAAGGATTACCTGGATCCTGCAGTAGCCAGGCTGGCTGGATCCCTGTTGAATTCTTTTGGGGAAGTGGGACCTTGAGCCAGCAGGTGATGACAGGGAGGAAAGTTGTTTTTCCTCTCAACAGAGTGCAAAAAGGCTTGATCAATTATCAGGATTGGGGCTGGAGAGATGGCTTAGCGGTTAAGGCACTTGCCTCCAGTGCCCAAGGCCCTGGGTTCAATTCCCCAGGTCCCACATAAGCCAGGCCCACAAGGTGGTGGCCCTGGTGCATTCTCTCTCTCTCTCTCTCTCTCTCTCTCTCTCTCTCTCTCTCTCTCTCTGCTTGAAAATGAATAAATAAATATTTTTTAAAAATTATCAGAATTGTAGGTACGGATTCCAAGATTCCAGACCTAGTGTGAGCCTACAGGATGGGGAGGAAAGATAATGCTCTGAAATCTGTTATTGTAACAGAAGGTTGTACAGAGCCTCCGACCTAGTTGGAGTATGGCCTGATGGAAGAAGGGGAGAGAGGGAGATGGGAGGAGAAACTTCTGGGACTTTTATAGGTCCCACCCTTACAACCTCATTTAACCTTAATTGCCTCTTTTGTGCGCTTTAATTGCTCTGTCAACCAAATACAATCACATGAATGGCTAGGGATTTGATTTATGAATGGGATGAAGACACACTTCAGTGCACAGGAGAGCTGGCTTTCTGCATCCACGAGTTTCATATTGTGGGCGCAACCAACTGTAGATAGACAAGAGTGTTTTTGCAACCTGTGTTCAACAGTTTAGACTGTCTCCCTGTTCTTGTCACTATTGTACAGTACAGTATGATACTGTTTGCATAGTGCTGATGTTCTCCTGGATATTCTGTCATCCAGAGATGACTTAACATATACAGGAAGATGACACATGGGTGATATGCAAATGCCACACCATTTCTTCGAAGCACAGGAGTATCTGTAGTGTTTGGTATCCTCAGTGGATGATGGCACTTAGTTCAGTGCTGGCTAAAGAAAGAAGAATGTTACCATCTGTGGTAGTTTGAATAGATAGATGTCCCCCAGTAGAATCAAAGGTTTATTATAATTGTAAATTGTCTCTAGCCAGTTCTGGCTGGAGGAGGTGTCACTTTAGCCTGGCCTTCTAGGGTCTGGCCGTGAGGTATTTCTAAATTGGATGCAAAATTCTAGGGATACATATGCAAAACAGCAGCCAGAACCCAAGTCTGGCAATTCAGCTATTTTGTGAGTTACAATGTTACAGTGTGCTTGCTTGCTTCTGGAGGTGCTAGGTCTTGGTCTCTGCTTGAATCTGTGTAAGGGGGCCAGCCTTTCCTTAAGTTCCCCTAGATCTGTTATTTCAATAAATACTTTCCTCCCCAAAATTGTGCCTGGTTTAGAGATTCATCCCAGACACCATCTAACTTGTCATCCACAAGACTAAATGAAAAGAATAATAAATGTGATATTACAATGAGAGATTTCATCACATTTCAGTCTTAGCTTTGATATTATAAAATAACTTATGATTTCTCTAAGAAAACATTGTACTTTTTTTTGGAAACCTAATCTGTATATATTGCACATTGTTTAAATTTATGATGTGTAAATTGCCGCAAGGTGAATAAGATACAAATAAACCTATATAGGAAAAATTATTGATTCTCCAAGAAATTTAATATCTGACTGTTCACTAAGCTCATTTCCCAGAAAACACATTTAGACTTGGATTGACTACAGATACATGCAAACAGGCAATTTCCCAGGCTCCTTAATTAAAATATTCTATCAAAGGGTTTCATCATAACAAATTTGCACTTTAATTTGGTGAAATGTGTTTTTTATGTTAGGAAGGAAAACAAAGAGCTAACACTTCAAGTATTTTTCTTAAGTTTAACACATTAATTTAAAATACATGCCTTGTACAAGGGTGGCCCTGACATTCTGTTCAGGGAACAGATAAAGTCACTTATGGGACCAAGGAAAGATGTACATCTCAAAGTGCCAAAAGTTAACCTCTGAAGTCTTGCCTATTGCAGGTAGATTCATTTTATCTTGTTTTGATTTTCAGTGTTATTTATTTGAGAAAGAGAGAGAGAGAGAGAGAGAGAGAGAGAGAGAGAGAGAGAGAGAGAGAGAGAGAGAGAGAGAGAGAGAAAAGGGTACTTCAGGGCCCCTGCTCCTACAAACAAGCTCCAGATTCATGTACCTCTCTGCATCTGGCTTTATGTGGGTCCTGGAGAATTAAACCTGGGCGATCAGGTTTTGCAAGCAAGTGCCCATAATCACTGAGCCATCTCTCCAGCTCTGATTTTTGTTTTTTTGAGACAGGATTTTGCTAAGTAGGTGTGATTGGCCTCGGCTATGTTTATCTATATTTAACCCAGGCTAGCTTCAAACACACAGCAACCCTCCTGCCTCAGCCTGATGGTAGATTTCTTGTGCCTGTCTCTTCTCCCAGATGTTCATGCTGTTTCCGCCTTCTTCCCTTTGTTCCTTTGAGGTTTTCCATTGTTAACAGGAAAATGGATATACTTTTTGTTTCATTTTTAATTTACCTTCTCTCCTTTAAATTTTCTTTTCTTACTGTTTCAATGTGTCTCCTCTCCTGCAGCCCCTAGTGCTCACTGGGATGCATCAGGGACCCCTGCTGGTCAGGATGAGCACTTGTCTCGTGTCTATACCAAGGCATTCAGGAGGGCAGAACTCCCTCTTGGAATCACAACCTCCCCCCCCCCAATAACTCAGTCAAGACAATTTTTTTTATGGACCTCAATGTCCTACTTTAATGTAATTCTTCAGGTGAGTACTTTGATCAATGCAAACATGGTTGGGAACTATCGTATTGCTTTGAAATGAAAAGTCAACAAATGTAATTTTAAGTAGACCAAAGAAAGAGGCTAGTGCAAAAGTAGCCCCAGTGATCATTGGCATATTAACTCTTCTCTCTTCCTACTCAAGGAAGTGAGGACAATAGAACTTGTTTGTAATGACCCAGTGAGGATGATGTGCTTACTAATAAAAGTGTCATGGTGTCTTTTTGGTCACAGGAAGAGGTTTGTATTTTAGAATTTTTGTATTCTCTCTATATTTTTTAAAAAGCCTCTTTCTGTGTGGTATTTCTTTGAAAAGGCTTGCCTGGGATTTAAAGTTTTACTACCTGAGATTTATGGGTGGGGGAGATCATTATTTTGTTTTGAAGGGTGAGTTCATTATTTTATTTTGAGACAAAGAAATTGAATAACAAAACCCAATATTGTCCTGGCACATCTTATACTTCCCTGAACTTCCAGAACAAAGTCTTCCCTCTAAAATGGTGGGTAAAGAGTCCACATTCCAAGTACTATGCATAAATTAACTCTGATCTTCACAAGAATCTGTGAGGTAAATACTTCTGTGCCTACTTTATCCGTGAGCAAACAGAGGGAAAATTATACCACTATTGATTTCCAAAACTAGTCTTCAAACCCAGTGGTTCATCTTGACCTAGTGCCTTGCCCACACCCTCCTTCTGACATAGTTCATTTCTGCTGCTGCAACAGAATGCCTGAGATTATGCAATTTTATAAAGAAAGCAGGTTCATTTTGTCTTATGGTCCTGGAGATTGGAGAGTCCAAGGTCACACAGCTGTATCTGGTGAGGGTCTGGCAGAAAGCAGTATGATAGGTGGTATATGAGAGAGAGACAACAGAGCACAAAGGACAGCCTTGCTTTGATAACACACTCTCTAGCAACTAACACTGTCACTGGGGAGAAAGGCATTAATAACCCAATCCTATCTTACAGGCCCACCACCACTGCAAGAGCAAATGACCTTCAGTGTGAGATTCAGAGGGAAAATCATCACACACACACACACACACACACACACACACACACACACACACACAAAAGGGGACAGTAATTTTTAAAAAGTACTTTTTTCTCTATTTGCAAACAGAGAGAGAAGGAGAGAGAGAGAGAGAGAGAGAGAGAGAGAGAGAGAGAGAGAGAGAGAGAGAGAGAGAGAATGTGCATGATGCCAGGGTCCCCAGCCAGTCGCTGCAAATGAACTCCAGAAACAAAGTATTAACTTTGCACATCTGGCTCTATGTGTGTACTGAAGAACTGAACCTGGGTTGTTAGGCTTTGCAGGCAAGTGCCTTAACTACTGAGCCATGTCTCCAGTCTGGGACAGGAATTTTTGAAAACTGGAAAAAAAGTAAGTTTCTAAGCCTTTTAAAACTGTAAGAAACATACTTTAAGACTCCTGTCTTCAAAACTAGTCTGTGCTCAAGTGATGGGGCTACTTAATTATACAGGATATGTTTTTATCGTCAGTATAATTAAATACATGGAAATTTCAATGATGAGACTTCATTTTCTTCTCATAGTTTGCTGGCAAAGCATTAAGAGGCTAGGGAGATGGCTCAGCTCATACGCTGCCAGCCTGGGCTCAATGCCACAGTGCTCAAGTAAAGCCTAATTCTGAAAGAGCTGGGCCTTCATCTGGACTTCATTGCAGTGTCAAGAGACAATGACGCAGCCATATGCACCCTTACACATATCTATGCAAATTAATTATTAATTAATTAAAAATTAGTCTGTGGACAATGTTTTGTCCTAGGTTGAAAGACACAAATACTTCCATTGTTGGTCAGGACTGTAAATAGAGAACCTTGAAAAAATGCTTCATCTTTGCACCTTATTCCAGAAACATTCCGAATCATCTGGTCCCACAAGGATCAAAGCATATATATCTAAGCACATTTATGTCATGTCTTAGAAATTGCAACAGATCTCAGCCATCCTAAATATCCTTGGGTTGGGGTTGGCTGAGTAATACTGGCATATGCACGCAGCAGAACCATATCATGGTGTAGTCATGAGGAAGTGTGTGTGTGCCTGTGTGTGTGTGTGTGTTGTGTGTATCAAATAGAGTGAGAGGTTCTAGAAATTTTGTGTGATGTAAGTCAGTGTACGTAACTTTGGACATATGAAAATCTATAAATGAAGCCAGAGTAGGAAAAGTGTCTACTGATAATTCAACAAATTATTCCAGGTGGTAGGGTTTTTGAATGACTTCATTTAATGGTTTGTGTTCTATTTAAACACTTTTAAATGCAATCTCTTAATCTCTTTGCTTTTACAACCTTATTTTCTAATTATTTATTTATTTGTAAGCAGAAAGAGATAGAGAGAAGAGAGACAGACTGGGCATGCCAGGGCTTCCAGCTGCTGCAAATGAATTCCAGATGCATGTGCCACTTTGTGCATCTATCTTTGTGTGGGTATTGGGGAATTGAAACTGGGTCCTTAGGCTTTGCAGGCAAGTGCCTTAACCACTTAGCAATTTATCCAGTCTCTACAATCCTCTTTCTAGAATCATGTCACACCACCATGAAGAAAGAAAGGATAAAATGGTGGCTAATCTCTTGTGGTGCCAGGGACTTGCCCATCCCCGTCCCCCCACATACACTCTGAGCTCTGATTCTCTCCCAGCACCACCAGATCTAGTGTCCCCTGCATTTGCCTCCTAGCCCATTGTGAGAGGGGCTAGCCTTGATCACTGGACCCCTCACCCCCTGGGATGCATGACTCCTCCAAACACTGACTCACTGGGGTGTATCTCACCAAGAAGCACTTGTTTCTTCCTCCTGTTCATGTAAGGCAAGACACATGCCCAGAGAAGGGACTCTTGTTTTAAATGACCCAATTTCAAATATGCAGGAAAGTTGTAAGAAAGAATTTCTTATTGCTTACCTCATCTTTAAATATTAACATTTGACTATGTTTATATTCTCTTCCTCTCTCTCCCCACCCCAGAATGTTTCAGATACAACATTCTTTTATTCCTCACTATGTCCATGAATATATACTAAAATGAGATAGTCTTTTACAAAATCCAAACCACGGCAATAGATATTTTAAATATGCAGAAAACGTTACTCAAGGATGCCTGGAGAAGAGATCAGTGGCATATAACTTTCGTGTTTCTCAAAAGGGGCTTCACAGAGCCTGAGCTGCTAGCCTTCTCTGAAAAGAACAAATGTCACATTTCCAAAATGTGCTTGCTCTCACAACCCTTCTGATCCTATCTTGTCACATCACAAAAAAAAAAAAAAGACATGCAACATTGTGCCCACAAGGAACTACCATTGAAAAATACCAATAGTAAAATTTTAGGTAGAACTCATGAATCCTTGGACTTTGGGCAGTTGTCTAAGTCTTCTGATGAATGTTTCTGAAGAAGTGGCTAAAGTTTATGTTTATGATGAATTGTTCATTAGATTTCCTTAGATTTTTTTAACCTATGTAATGCTAAGAAGTTGCAGACATGAATTCCCATTGCAATGAGGAATGGTGGTTACTTACTGTTTAGCTGATCATAACGGGAAGGGAGAGAAGATACCCTGGATTATTCA
Source organism: Zapus hudsonius (assembly GCA_004024765.1). Taxonomy (NCBI): domain Eukaryota; kingdom Metazoa; phylum Chordata; class Mammalia; order Rodentia; family Dipodidae; genus Zapus; species Zapus hudsonius. The sequence goes on along the minus strand of PVHP010007415.1, from coordinate 34,065 downwards.
GGTGGATCCTGTGAAATTTCAAGTCTCCTGAAAAGAGGGAAGGCAGAAGGAAAGAGTCAGAGGGATGTGTGAGTATGTGTGTTCAGTGAGATGTAACACTGTTGGCTTCGAAGGCAGAGAACGGGACCATGAGCCAAAGGTGGAGGTGGCCTGTTGAAGCTGGAAAAAAACAAGAAAATGCATTTACCCTAAACCTTCAGAAAGGACTATAGTTCTGCCCTCCTGATTTCAGCCCAGAGATCCATTTAGGGCTTTAGAATTTTGATGTATTAAATGGATGCTGCTGAGGACATGAAGTTTGCAGTCATGTGGCAGCAACAGAATCTTAAGACAGTAGTAACCACTGGGCACTGTCATCCAGTTAGCATTTTACCATTCGAAAAATTAAGTGAATATTATCATGTTCACATGTGCCTCTGCTGATCCCTATATGTTTCCGTGAGGGGAGGGAGGCAGGGTACTTTAAACTTTTAGACCTCTATTATTTTATTTGTTTGCAAGGAGAGAGAGAGAGAGAGAGAGAGAGAGAGAGAGAGAGAGAGAGAGAGAGAGAGAGAATATGAATGGGTGTGCCAGGGCCTCCAGCCACTGCAAACTAACTTTGTGCATTCGGCTTTACTTGGGTCCTGGGGAATCAAACCAGGTCCTTGGGTTTTGTAGGCAGGTGCCTTAACCACTGAGTCATCTTTCCAGCTCAGGTGGTCATTATTTTATACATAAGTAGAATGACAGTTTATCTAGTTCTGACATGTACTAAGTGAGGTCATGTATTGACTGGTAGCAAAACAATCCCTATTAACCAAAGACTGTATTTTGGTAAGTCTTTAATGAGGAAGAGAAGGGGAACAGGGAGTCTAGAAGTGAAAGGTGAAAGAGAGATGTGTATAAGAGAAAGAGATACATGCTGGGTACTGAGTCCAAAAGAATTCTCCAGGAAAGTTTATAGAATCCCAAGACACTTGATGTAGTGAAAATCAGTAAACAAGATGATTTCTGTGTCTTGGCAGGCGTGAAGGGCCTCGTGACCCAAAGACAGCACCCACCCCTGCAAAATCGCTTGAATACATTGTCTGTGCTTATGCCACTGGACTTTAAAGTGGAGAGGATATCAAAGAAACCTCAACTGGAGTCAAGGAGCAAGCTCAGAACAGGGCAGGTAAGGAAGTGTCTGGAAGCTCTTTAGGTAGCAGCAGCCAAGCATTACTAGGAATGTTGTATTCACTGTTGCCCCTGTGTATGTATCTACACACAGTTCTGGCCTACTTTTCAGCTTCACATCTAACAGATTTCCTTTTCCAGCGAGTTCTGCAGTCCCAGTAACAGGAACAAGTTGCATGGAGAATCCATGAGCTTATGTGAAGCCTGTTTCCTGCACCTTGGTATCCACCTTGCATGATTGAAAGCCCCCACTATCAGAAACAGACCAAGCTGAAAGGTAATGAACTTCATTGCATTGACATACAGCCAGGAGGAGAAGGTCCTGGGAGATCAAACTTTCTGGAACCCAGACAGGCTGTGAGTCGTTTGTGTCTGGGAGGCAGCGTGGAGGCTCTAATGATTGGGAGAACAGCTGCAGAGCTGTCTAATGGCCATGTAGGCTGGGCATGCCCTGAGCAGCCCCAGGCCTCCCCACAGCCTCTAATGAACAGAGCTCTGCAGGCAGACACCGTGATTCATTGGGCTCCTGTCTCATTAGAATACCAAGCAAGGCTCAGCTGCCTCAAATCCCTTGTGGAAGCAGGGAGGTTGAAAATATAAATAAATACAATAGCATAAGGTTAAGATATATAAACCAAAATTTTCCTCCTCTGTATGCAATTGGATTTACTCTCTGTAGTATGTTTTTCATTTTGTACCAAGTGTAAGTAAGAGATGCTCCTCAAATTATGATGAGACCACATCCCAGTAAACCTATTCCAAATCAAAAAAATACCATAAGTCAAAAAAATCATGTCATTAAACCTTAACCTGTCAAACATTATATCTTAGCCTAGCATACTTTAAAAATATTCTAAAAACTTAGCCTACAGTTGGACAAAATCACCTAACACAAAGCTCACTTTTTGCAGTGTTGACTATCCTCTGTAATAAATATTGTACAGAAATCAAAATAAAGAATAATGTGTGGGTACCCTTTCAAACAGTCTTCTTTAAAAATCTTAAGACAAACCATTCCAAGTTGGAGACGCTCTGTATATGGAATTTATATTTCTAGAAGTGGATGCAATTTTAATGTCCAACCCACACTCTCTCAAGGTCTCCTACTAAATAAACTTTCCTGTCAGAGTGATGGGGTGCCTGTAATAGTAGTGCATCTGTCATAATTGCTCCATCCCAGCACCCTCTGTCCAGTGTCTGGACACTGACCTATGCAAGTCCTTGGGTTGTTGTCCCAGAAGCAAGCCCTTCAGGTATGTCAGCAATTTCTGTGTCTTAAAATTCTCGTGTCACCCATGTATTCATATAAGTAGTCTCTGTGAAGATGGTTCATCTGACTGGGCACCTGTCATCTTTCATCCTGTCATGTTTGGGTTACAGATTAAGTCATAGACACCTATTATGGCTATTACAAAAACAAAAGAAATTTATCAGAGGCCTGGGGATGAGGATCTGTAATAGAGGGTGTGCTTAGCAGATATGAAGCTCTGGATTCAATCTGCAGCACAGAGAAAGAGAAAGAGAGAATGAGAAAAGAAAGATAGTGGGGGCTTTCAATCATGTAAGTTGCATATGAAGATGAGAGAGAGAGAGAGAGAGAGAGAGAGAGAGAGAAAGTTTAGCAGGTGGCACACAGAACTCATGCATTGAATCTGGAGAATTACATGCAAGGTAATTGGGTGAAAACAGGTGCAACAGCAATTCAGGTTTACTGTGGAAGGATCTTATTGGCTAAAGTTAACTCATAGTCTTGTATAGATGACAAAAATGGAGTTTAATCTTCCTTTTCCACTGGGAAACAAATGGAGTCTTCCATCTTCCATAAAATAAGGGTGGACTATACTTTTTAAATGAGGACATAGTGGGAGATATCCCCAAATTCAGGAGTTTGGGATGCTGGAAGAGGCAAAATATGTTCAATTTCCATTGTATAACCATGCCGAGGGTGGGATAATTTAGAGGAGGAAGGGATTTTCCCTAGGTATGGTGTTGCAACATAAGCCCTGGATCCTAGATGATAAATATAAGAGCAGAAGCCATGAAGAAGAACTGATAGTCATGAGATAATAGTGGCAAATCTACTGAAACTCTAGTGTCACACATTGACAATTGTCTAAGGAGTTAATAAGAACTATAATATCCTGTACCAGGAATGCTATGGGATGATCACCATTGAACCAGAGTTCTCTTTTATCCCAGGATTTTTGTCCCTTGTGAGTTTCACTTTGGATACCTAACAGACATGCTAAGGAAGAAAGAAGCTCTGAATGATCGAGATGTTTTTGTTCCCTCATAGAATACTAAAATAAATCAGTCTAGTAAGAAAAGATATTGTGTTCATGAGAATTTATAAATAAAATATTGTAATTAATCATTAAGTTGTGGGAGTTGGAAAGGTAAGTACCACCAAGAAAAACTGAATTAATGAAAAAAAAAGGCCACCATTCTATGCACCTGTTGCCATGGAAAGGGGTGGGGTGGACAAAATTCTAGAATGTACCTATGTCTTGGAGCCTGGGGGAGGAGAAGAGCAAGAAGGGGAAGAGGGTCTTTCACTCTGCAGCAGGAGCTGGCTCAGTCAGGAAAGAAGGTTTGATTGACAGGGTTGCAAAGTTAAAATGCAGATGATGCCAGCAAACTACTTCATCCCATCAGAGCTAGGAATTAACCTTTACAAAATGAATGGTGTCGAATAAAAATCCCACTGAAACAGCAGCGGAAAATTCCAGAACCATGCTCTAAATCTACGTATGATGGTGACCTTTCAATTCTAATTGCTTGAAGCTACCTTAATATGACATTTGGCATTTTTTAGCCTTGTATATGGTAAAATAATACATTTTTAGACAAAAAACTACTGAGGTTAATAAGCTTCCTCTCAACAAAACTGGAGCTTCCTCTCAATAAAACTCTAGCAGAGTAATATAACAGTAAAAAAATACATGTATTACCTTACTTCCTCTCTGATGTGTATTTTTAATTGGTGAATGGAATTAGATTGAGAAATTGGATTATTAAAAGGATGTTTATTGCAATGGCTTTACTCAAGACCAGAATTACGAGATATGGAAAATTTCCAGTTTTTTGTCATCAATCAAAGACTTGAATGAGAGAGAATGGGATGACAAGATGTAGTAGAAGAAGCAGTCAGACCCTATTGGTACCAGTGTGGTTTTAGCATGTCTGAGCCTCTAAAATAAAATGATAGTATGTGCTATGGATTGAATATGAAATTTCCCCCAATGGCTCTTTTTTTTCAGTGCTTTGTACCCAGCTGGTGGGATTATCTGGGAAAGCTGTGGAAACATTAAGAGGTGGATGAAATAGGTAACCCAGGGAAGGTTTTTGAGGGTATATTATCCCCAGAAATTTCCTGGCTCACACTTGGTTGCTGAAGGAAACAGCTCTCCTCTACTCCACATTACTGCTTTAAGGCCATAGGTCTTAAAGTGACCTTGGTCTGAACCCTCTGAAACTATGAGCCAAAATAATTCCTCCCTTAAATTGCTTCTACCAGGTATTTTAGTGACAATGACACAAAAGTAACTAATACAGTATTTGCCCAAATAATTTCACATGGTTCATTATGTGAAACCAACTAGATAGTACTTGTCTAAATGGTTTACCAAAATGAACACTAACATAAATGTAATTCCTAGTTCTGTGCCTTGTGAAGTCTTTAAAATTTTTTTTACTTTTGTAATTTTTTATTTTACTTATTTATTTGCAAGGAGAGAGAGAGAGAGAGAGAGAGAGAGAGAGAGAGAGAGAGAGAGAGAACCATGGCCTTTAGCCTATGCAAACAAACTCCAGATGTGATGTGATTCCTGTTCCACTTTGTGCTTCTGGCTTTACCTGTGTACTGGAGAATTGAACCCAGGCTGACAGGCTTTGCAGGCAAGTGCCTTAACCACTGATCAATCTCTCCAGCCCAAGTCTTTGAACCTCACTTTCCATGTTTCTAGAATGGGGATCATAATGATTGCATTACAGAATTGTTATTGACCAGTAAAGGTTGAGTGAGTCTAGTTCACAGGCCTGTGTTTACCAAACCCATATTATGTATATAATTATATATAATTATTTATAATATAAAATATTTAATATTTATATTATAAAATTTCTGTTGTATCTGGCACATTGCTTGTAAGGCATATCTATGCTTAGGCCTTACCTAGGGGAGAAATAAAATTCTTGGGTGAAGACTCTGGAAGGCAAGTCTGTCTGAGAAAATGAGCCTGTGGAGTGTGAGGGAGAAGGGTGGTTCTTCTACTCATCATGATCTTTGGCTTGTATTTTAGAAGAATGGTTTCTAAAGGAAACATGCTTTCTCGTTTAAAACCTTTGGTTTGGGAAAATAGTTAGATATTCCTTGAATTCTCTTGTTCCTTCATGAAATTCATGTACTCATCCACTCATTCATTCATTATTCATTGTTAAAAAATTTACTGCAAGCTTTTGTCTTCTGTGTGAGGCCTATTCTCTTGACATCCACTGGGAAGTTGTGAACATAAAAACAGTAGGGTTGACAACTAGAAAGAACAAGCAAGTTAATTTACAAAATCATAGCTTTTGGAAAAAAAATCACCAGATGGCTGAATATGCAAAAAAAATATCAAAATGAACTATGTTCCCTAAAGTAACAAGCTCTTGGGGAAGAGCTGCCCGGAATGAAGGGAGGAGGAAGGGAAGGTGTCATAGTCACTCCAGCAGGAACTTGAGTCCACTTTGGTGGTTGCTTGTAGACTACTGTAAACATCACCTGTCCAAGAAGCTCTAGCTGTAGTTGTTACACAAACCCAAACTTTATCTTGTGGGCTCTCATGGAGTGTTTGACTGGCAGGAAAACTGAGAGAAAGTCTCTCGGACATTCTACACCTGCACAAAGTGCATTCCAAGGGCCTTCCCAAGGAAAGACAGAACATCAGGGTAGAGTCCTGTGAGATTCAGAAAGCTAGAAGTCACTAGAATCCCAAAAGATGACTTCACTAGAGACTTGCTGACACATCTTAAGCCTTTACGAAAGTAAATTTCTGTTCTCCCTCCAAAATCTTTGAAAATGTGGTAAACTATACTCAATGAAATCTTTAGATAAACTGAAGATGAAATTGGCTTAACATAACTCTCTTTCAATGCATACTAGTAGTAGCCTACCAAGACATTACCTACTCTTTGCTGGAGCAAGTATTATCCATGAGTTTTCTGGAATACACAGAGTTAGGGATAAAATGAAAATTATAGAAAATGTGGGAAGAAGAAAATATGAACCATGGTCGAAAGAGGAAATGACCAATAGAAACAGATCAGAGAGTGCCTTTACACTGCTACCCTCAGACAGGAACTTCAACAAGAATAAAATTGTTAAAAGATAGTAGAGAAGTAAATTATTTAACTGAGGACACTTCAACATAGTAGATTTGAACATAGTAGAAGTGTAAAATAAATTCTAAATAAAATTGCAAATAAAAAGACATTAGTATAGAAATTTCTTTATGGTTTTAACAAGATGTTGTCCAAGGAGAGGTAAATTATCACAGCTCAAAGACTGACAAATAGAAATTCATCAATGGATTTCATGAAATTTACAAAATGTAAATTGAAGCACACAGATTTCTAAAAATAAAGAAAATAAAGCATAGTCCCTGGGTTATGCATGGTGACATAAAATAGTCTATAATATATGTGATTTAAGTCACAAAAGTAGATGAAATGAGCTGAAAATAACCATAAAGAAAAAATGGTCATTCAAAATTTTCCCCAAATTGACAAAAAGGCATAAACCCACAAATCTGAGCAGTTCAGAAAAATAAGGAAAATGAAAAAAAAAACACATCCTGGTATATCATCAATAAAAACAGTATAGTTAAAAATAAAACGATGGTTTTTGTTGAAAATCAAAGACAAAGAAAAATCTTCAAAGAGCTAGAAAAGGAGACAGTATTTTCAAAGGAACAAAAAATAAGATTTAAAGCTAACTTCTCAGGCATAATGGAGGCTGGTAGATTAAGTTCCAATTTCTGCAAAGTGTTGCAATAAAAGAAAACCACTACCCACAGGCAAGAAAAGCAATAATAGACAAAAGAGACTACTCAATGTAGAAAAGGAAATATTTTTAGATGTTAACTGATAAGAGATTTATAATCAAAATTCAAAAGAACTCCTTGCTCAATAGCAAAAAAAAAAACAAAAAAAAAAGTATAATAGCGGGCAAAGAAGTTGAATAGATGTTTACCCAAATAAGAAACACAGATAGCTAGCAGGTATATAAAATGGTCAACATGACTAACCTTCAGAGAAAAATAAATCAAAGCAACATTGAGATAATCATAATAAGTTTTAGCAGAGATGAAATGTACAGCCCTGAAAGCTATTGGTGGGAATGTAAATTGGTATTTCCATGATGTAAAAAGTTTGAAGGCTTCTTGACTATTAAAACTAGATCCAAAGATGATCCAGGAATCCCCGCTCTGGATGTATATCCAAAAGAAGTGGAATAATCCTCTTAAAGAGTTATGTGGGGGCTGGAGAGATGGCTCAGTGCTTAAGGCACTTGCCTCCAGTGCCTGAGGCTCCTAGTTCAATTCCCCAGGTCCCACATAAGCCAGACCCACAAGGTGGTGGCCCTGGTGCTATCTTTATCTCTCTTTCTCTCTCTATCTCTCTGCTTGAAAATGAATAAATAAAATATTAAAAAAAAGAGTTATGTGGACTCTCCTGTTCACTGTGAATGAGATATACAGTCAGCCTGTGTCCATCTACCACCACTAGATTTGCTCACACAATGTATATAATTATACATAATAAAGATATTAATTTTTGAAAAAGAAATGAAAACGGAATGGGCCCTGTATGAGAGCATGGGCCATCCTGGAGGACGTTATTCTGAGATAACTCACATCCAGAAAGATATTTTTCCGCCCCCTCTTCCGCTCAGTTCCCTGAGTGATAGTGGGTGAGTTTTGAATCTGCTTTGTTGTTGAGATCTTAAGTATCTCTGGATCTTTGCCCTGGGTTGTGTTGGGTCTTGTTGGTGTCTGTCTCCATTGACCTTTCATTGCTGTGGTGATTGGTCTCCTGACTTTCTCCTAGGTTTCATTTGGACCCTAACCTATGGACAGATCCAGTATGCACCCCGAGGAAGCACCCCAGTGGGTAGGGGACAGAGAGGAGGGAAACAGGGACACATTCACAAGATTTGATCATATAATGTATATACTTATTTATAATAAAGATATCAATAAATATAAATAAATAAAACGAAAGATAAATATTGCAGAACCTCCTGTACATGTGCTCTACAAAGTCAAGCTCACAGAGGCAGGGCACAGAATGGTGCTCATCAGAGAGTAGGGCTTTGGGAATATGGAACAGCACCAGTCAAAGACTAGACAGTTTCTGATAAACTGGATGAATAGCTTTGGGGCCAATGTAAAACATAGTGATAGGATAACTAATACTGGATTATATATTTGGAATTTATTAAGGGTAGATCCTGAACGTTCTTATCACATAAAGGTAATTTTGAAGTTATAAAGGTAATAATTAACTTGATGATGGTCATCATTTCACAATGTATCATGTAGCAAAACATCCTATTGAACATTATAAACATATATTTTTGTCAGTTATGCCTCATTAAGAATGGAAGAAAAGAGAAAGGTCAGCCCAAAATTGATATCCCCAAAATTATATTGAAAAGTTAAGGCAAAATAAATATATTTTTCATTCAGATAAACAGAGACTACTTTGAAAGGTAAATCAGAATGAAACATATTCAAGGAGGTTTTACAGAGTTGGAAAATGATACACAAAAGAAGCTAGATCTGGAAAGAAATGCAGAGCATCAAAATGTCAAATAGAGGAATAACCTGAAAACTTTTAAAAATTATTTAAAATATCAAAACTTTATCCACATGCATACATGTTTTCACACACATATTTTAAGAGACTATTATCAAATTAAAGCAAAATTAAAAATGTCTCTTGAAATTTATAGCACATGTAGAACTAAATTATAAAACAGAACAAAGCCAAGGAAAGAAATGAAAGTACACTGCTTTAAGATTTTCCAATGCTTTTGAAATAGCATATTGTTTGAAAGCAGACTGTGAAAAGATAAAATTGCACAACATTATCCTCTCTTGAGCAATAAATAAATTAATAAATGTATACACAGTTTAAGAAATTTCATAGAAAATATAAGACAAGATAGTCAAAATATTTGCCTCTTGTTGATCAGAGAGACTTATGAGGTCTCTAAAACAAGACAGGCTTCTGTCAAAGCACTTGATTACCCACCCCAGGCTGAAGATGCCACAGGCTACTTTCACACAACACCCAGAGACTGGGCTGGAACCTGGTAGGAAGCCAGTTCCCAGATGGTTAGGCCATATAGTGCTGGAATGTGCCACATGAGCTGCCAGGGAAAATTGGCAAATGATGTTGGATGTTGGGAGAAAGCAGGGGACACTGCTATATGACAGAGACCAGCATGGCAGGAATGAATCACCTGTGCAAAAGTGGCATTTAACCTAGGAGGGTATTTAACAGCTCTATGATTGGCTGAGATCCTATCAATGGCATGGAACCCTTAGTTGGAACTGGGATCCAAGGCATATTCCTATGGAGACCAAGAATCTGGACATCAAGGGGAAGACCCTACTAACTATGGGCCTAGAGAGAGGCTACACCCAGTATAATCTCGCCAAATTAATAATGTTTGTCACATTTAACCTATGCTGATCTCACTCTTCGTTGGAGAATGTTTGTATTTTTCAGAAGGCAGCGAGAACCTTGGACAACCCAATTCTAACAACAAGACCAGAAATGATAGCTGACTCCTAGGCAGGAGATGAACCACCCCTAACACATCATTTTGTTTCCACCGCAAGCCTGACAGCCTAGCAAGGGTGATGGTGACAGACTCTGAGGATACTCAAAACAGTCCAAAGTAAAAAAACCCAAAGACCATCAAGAGCTTAGCATTAAAGTAGACTTAAAACTCACTCACCATGGCTCAAGGAACTTTGCGGAAGAGGAGGTAGAAAGATTGTAAGAGCCATGGTGGGGGGAATATCCAGAGGCATTGCCCCCTTAAAAAATCTGTCTGCTGTTTGCACAACTCATAGGCCTCCATCCCTTGGAGCATTACAGCAATCCCATTGTGGAGGGAGGAAGGGAAAGGGGATACCAACACAAGACTTGTTTATACAGTTTCTACTTATTAATAAAAATATATTCAAAAAATATTTGGCTCAAAATAAGGTTAAAAATGAGGAAATTAAAAGCACACCATAGGGCTGGAGAGATGGCTCAGCAGTTAAGACGCTTGAGTACAAAGCCAGTTGCAGGTGCCCATGTGTCTGGAGTTCGTTTTTAGTGTCTGGAGGCCCTGGTGTGCCTATCATTCTCTCTCTCTCTCTCTCTCTCTCTCTCTCTCTCTCTCTCTCTCTCAAATAAGTAAATAAAAATATTTTAAAAGCACAACATATATAGATAAATTGGAATAAAATATTAGTTCAAGCATCAATTGCATTAAATATGAATGGATTAAATTATAGAAAATTGTGAAAATAGAAACTTGTATAATGATGAAAATACATGTTCCCTGAATGCTGATCATGACAGACATTCTGCTAATCTGACTAGATACTTTATTTAATTTTATACTCACAAGTACCTCATGTTCTGAGTATTTTCCACATCCACATCTTTTAAAGAAAATTTGGATTGATTATAACCAGTTTTCCACTGTTAGGCAGGATTCACACCAAGAAGAGTAATTTCTGAGTTTATTATTATTACTCTGAACATAATGTACATAATCAGGTGAGAAGAAGGAGGAGGAAGAAATGAACACAACTATGTTTCATGTCCCCATTACATATTAAATTCACATTGATGATCCCATCGATTATAGTGGAGCTAAGAAACGCCTTTTATTGACTGATGTAATAGCCCTCACAAAGTGTTAATCCATTGTGTTCCTTACACATCTGTGCTGGTATTGCACTGCTGATGTTTAAAAATAAAATAACATGAAAATAAGTACGACAACCCTAAACACCCTGGAAGAAAAAAATAGGAGGAACCCTACATGAGATAGGAATAGGAAATAAGTTCCTGAGCAAATAAATCTCCAGTAGCCCAGGAAGTGCAACAGTCACTTAACCAATGGGACCTGTTCAGACTCAAAAGCTTCTGTCCAGACAAAAACATCGTTCTCAGAGTCAATAGACCCCCTTCAAACTGGGAGATGATTTTCGCCAGCTACAACTCAGACAGAAGCCTAATTTCCAGAACCTACAGAGAACTCAAAAAAATTAATAACAAAAAAGCAAATTGCCCCCTCACAAAATGGAGCACTGATCTCAACAGAGAATTCACAGAGGAGGAAACACAAATGGCCTTTTCTCACCTGAGAAAGTGCTCAGCATCCTTAAGCATCAGGGAAATGCAAATCAAAACTACCATGAGATACCACCTTACCCCTGTCAGAATGGCAATCATAAAGAAAACCAACAACAATTGTTGCTGGCGAGGATGTGGGGAAAAAGGAACCCTCATTCACTGCTGGTGGGATTGCAAACTTGTTCAACCGCTATGGAAAGCAGTGTGGAGACTTCTGAACAGAATGGACATAGACCTTCCAATGGACCCAGCTATCCCTCTACTAGGCATCTACCCACAAGATGTCACATCTTGACGCAGAAACATTTGTAAAACTATATTTATAGCAGCTCAATTCATAATAGCCAAGAATTGGAATCAACCCAAATGCCCATCCATGGAGGAATGGACAGCGAAACTGTGGTATATTTACACGACGGAATTCTACTCAGCTGAAAGGAAAAATAACATATCAAAATTTAGGAAAAAGTGGTCTGACTTCGATCAGATTTTCTCAAAATAAAAACAGCAAATAGTTCAGAGGCCATTGCTATATTATAGAGACATACTGACATGTATCCCAGAACTATTCACTCCGTGTTCAGCCTCTGTCCCCTGGGGTTCTGGCATCAATTTTGAATAGCCTTCAAGTCACAGCTTGCTTGACACTTTCTCTCATGTGTTCCACAAGACTCTGGGCTCTACCCAGGTTCAGAGAAATGGAACCAGGCCTTGGTATATGGCTGTGAGCACCTTCTATAGATTAATCCCATGTGAGCTTCAGGAGGGAGTCCCAACTATGTTAACCCACAGAGAAAGCAGAGAGAAGCATGAGAGACAGACGCTAGGAATGCCAGGAGAATTTAAGACAGTCATATTCCTCTGAAGAATGGGAGGAAGGGGGATTAGGGTTACATAAAGAGAATCAAAAGTTCAAAGGTCACCCAAGATGGCTGATCATAGTCAGTTTGAAAGCTTACAGTTGAGAGACGCAAGAATAGCTGATGGTTTAGTTTGCATCTGAAAGCAGAAAAGGCTCTTGTCTCAGCTGAAGCATTAAGGCAAGAAGAGTTTTTATTCTGCTTTTGTTCTATTCAGGCCCTCAATTGATTGGGATAGCAATCAGCTTTACTCAGTCTGTTGGCTCAAAGGTTAATACCATCCAATATCACCCTCACAAAAATACTCAGAGAATTGTTGGTATGCTTGAGCAAGCCAGAAAACTGACACATACATTTAATCATCAAAGGGAGGAGAATGTCTGGGCCTCTTGTGATCCTTTCCCAAATGGGGAGGGAAGGAAACTGTGAAGTCACACCATAGTTCTCCTTAACTTTGACTAGCCAATAACTATGCAAATGAAGATAGTCACGTCATACCTAATAATGTTTCAGCCAATGAAGCCTGAATATATGCTAGTGATTCCATAAGGCTATAACTACCTAACATTGAGCAGGACGCCCATGTTTTTGTAGCTCTGCCAATTGAAACAAAAACTACTTTCTTCACATTGAAATTCCCCTCCTGAAAGGAAGGGGGCTGACTCACAAAACTGAGGCTCAGGAAACTCACAAGAAAGTTATAAGACTGCTTAGGAACCTGTCCATAATTACATAAGTAATATAAAATTGCAGGAGGAGTAGGCTCTCCTGGGGATCTGCCAACATATCCTTCAGGAAACTCCAGAGAAGCAGCTTTTGTGAGTCATTACTGAAGCTGGGATGGGCTTTTGGGGGGATCCAGCTGCCTGAACCACTGATGATCTTATGACTAACCCCTCACTACATTCTGGTAAATAAACCCAATGTGTTCATTGATTCACCAAACTAGACTTGGATAAAATCATTTCTTTGGTCTGTCATCAATGCCCTTTCTGGGATGAATAGACATTTGTTCACATTTCTCCAAGAAAAGTCATGTAATGTTTACTGTACAACTAGTGATAAAAATATAGTATAAGCAATCATGCACTGTACATAATGCTTGTAATAATGACTATGTTACGATTAGTGTATTGACTCTGATGTACATTTATCCTTGGTTCAAAGTGCACTCCTGGTTGTTCGAGAAGTGTGCTGTAAACTGCTGAGTTGCATTACTTTGGCATCAGACTCATGCATCTCATGTTTACTGCTTCTTCTATGCTGCGATTCACTTATACCATCAAGGTCGAAGTAAACACCCCCTGTAAGGTCCACAGTCATGAATTCATCTAGGAACACACTTTGAGCACAAAGTGTATTTCTGTTGTTAGGCAACACCCGACCATATTTAACACATGTAAACCACAAAGCAGAATAATAAAATGAACCACTCACCTCTCTGAACAATAAATGTCATCTCACTGGGTTTACACATAGTACATCATGGTATGTGGGAAGAAAAACACCAGGTAATTCTCATATGAAGTTTTGCTTCACAGTCAGGCTGCCCCAGGGGACAATGCCATGTTTCTTTGGACACATTTAGAGATGGGTTTGAAGCATGTTCATGGAGACCAGCAGTTGGTGGTGTGAGTAGTCATTTTTCTCTAAGCTACCTCCATGGTCCATGAGGTACCGCATCAACCTTCTACTTAAGACTGCCTAGGGAATCTCCTGCCCTCACATTTGCATTGGCTATAGTTAGATGTCATGATCCATTAACAAATGTAAAGTGCTGGAACATTCCCAGCTCACATAGTAAATACTCACTGTTTACTGTTACCATTGTTTCTTACTTGAATACAAATGTTAGCCAAAGGAAAAAGGTACTGGCCAGGGTTCTTATCCAGAATCTATTATTTCTTAGGGAGAAAGCCTTGTCTGAAAACACGTCTTTATTTTAATTAGTTGTGTTCAAGGTGGCTGAGAAGATGTCGGTCCAACTGTGGAGCTGTCTGCTAGGAGTAGTAGTAGATAGTTTCTTGGGAGAGTCATGGGAGCTAAGTGACTTCTTCTGTATTCTCTGTGCATTTGGAACACTTGCTTTTCAGAGCAGCCTATGGCCTGGTAGAGAGCAGATGCTCACTCAGAACTTGCTGGACATATGAATGAATTCAATTTTGGAAGCTGCAAAAGTATAAGTAGGAATTTTTTTTTTATCTTTCTTTATTTTCTTCCACAATCACAACTTCAAATGTACAGCTTTTGGAGCTCAAGAAAGGATCTGGGAGTTTGAGAATCAGGCCTTTAAAGCACTATATTTATCAAGAGAGATAAGACAGGTTGTGTTTCCTGCAACAATGAAAATACCCATCCCCTCCTAGTTGTGATCTGCTAAGCTATGTTACTCAAAGATTCTCTACTTTTGAAATGTCCCTATTTTTAAGACATGCCACTTCCTTTCAGTGTTATTTTAAGATTTTTTCCCACCCCCATCTCACCTCAGAAATACCTCTGAAAGTCACAGGGAGATCTGCCTGTTTTAGAAAATGCCTTTATTCAATTGTAAAAATATTTGAAGTTGTCTACATTTGTATATTTAGAGTTTTCCAAATGGACCTTGAAAGCACTCATGAAAGACTGAATTGGAATTATTCCTCAAAGAGGTAAATCAAACAGTAGAGCATTTATTAGTTATCTTTTGCTGTATAATAACCATCCCAAAACTCTGTGGCTATTTTTTTTTAGCGCTTCAGTGTTTAGGAGTTGACTGGAAGCTTCACTGGATAGTTCAGGCCTGCCCTTACCTGAGTTCACTCATGAGACTGCCAAGTCAGCCAGAGCTGTCTGGCTTATGTGTCCTCTGATTAATGCTAGGGCTGGAATGATGGGCTCTGCTCTCATCTCAGGGTAGTCTATTTCAAGTTTATTTATAGAGTAGTTAGGGAGACTTGATAGAAGCAGGCAAGCCATCCCCAAAGCAAAAACGTGTTTCACATCTGCTTATATCAAACCATCCCATGGCTCAGTACGCGTCAACAAGCACTACCCAGAGGTGTGGGTTTGGGGGTCATGGACATGATAGGGTTCATTACTGCAGCAGTCTATGTTGTAAATTAATGTCCAAGGTATATGAGCAATGTGGAGGCATAGGTTTGCCACTGCAAAGATCTCCCTTGGCACCTGAATCAGTTGTCAGGAGCCTATACTCTGCTCTGCCATCTTTTCACTACTCCGGACCGAGTCTACCCTGTGTGGTCATCCCTGTTTGCTTTCAGAGAGTTTGCTCTCTAGGCATCCCTGAAAGCACCTGGCAGGGATGATAAATGAGTTTGACTTCCCCAGCTACGTGGCTGTTCACCCACTCAGCCTGGAGCTTGCACAGGGCCTCAGCTTTGATGGCATCGTGCAAATGCAGAAATGTGCTATGGGGTTGAACAGAGGTCATTGCTGCAGAAACAAAACGCAGTTTGAGGCCAGCATTCTAGGCAGCTTTGTTAATTACAGGAATAAGCAAATAGGTACCCTGGGGTAGCTTCTGGATAGTTTCATCAGACAAAAATATATAAGGGATAAGTTTACATGCAATTAAAAGCAAAATTCAATGTGATCTGGCTGTCTGGTTTCATTCACTCAAATTATGTATAAGTAATCAAAGAACCATAAAGCAAAGCAGAGGCATGAGTTGCCATTATAAATCTGATCAGTGTCCTTGATCAAGGAAAACTATCTTCCTCAGCAGGCTCTGAGCGCCTGATTACCTATGGATTTATTTAAACAGAAAAATGAGTCCACAATAGTCCTCATTGCTATCTTGCTAAATAAAAAGATCAACTAATCAATGAATAGTGCTGTTATAGTACAGATAAAATAAAACAGTGCAGACCTTGCCCTTGAAGAACAGACCTGTAAGCAGATCACATTGGTATTAAAAAAGGGGCACATAGATTTAATACCAAAACAGCAAAAAGAAAATACCATATTTGACATGGCTTAGAGTCTAGGTCTGTACTATACTTTACATAGATTAAGCAGCTTAATCCTCAAACCCAAGAATTAGGTTTTTATTACTGTCTTGAATTACTAGGGACAGGGGGATGGAAGCAAGTCTTCAATAGAACCTTTAAACATACAAGGTCACAAAGTTGAGAATGATTGTGTCCTGGACTCAAATTCAGGCTTTGCTGACTCTTAAGTCTTTTGTTTACAGTGACCTTCCTCTAGTAATAGAGAATGTCATTGCCACTCCAGACTGATGGAGTGCTGTCCTTGAATCACGTCTGAACGCTGGGGAGGGAACAGGGTTGTCCTTGAAACAACCATGCTTAGGGGCAGACAGGTGTGCAGAGCGGTGCTATCAGTAGGCACTGTCTGGCATGGATGGCTGGGCACATGGAAGATCTTGGAGAGGAAGCAAAACTCAGCAGAGACCAAGGAGCATGCCCTCCATCCTGGCTACTTCTACCAGCTCCTTCTCTGACACAAACATGATAATTCCTTCCAGAGAAAGTCTTGGGATTGTCAAGTGCATAACAAATATATTTAGTGAGACCAACGTCTTGGTGACGTAGAAACCTGGAGAAAGGTGAGAGGAAGTAAAACAAGCCACTGTTGACTATTTGAAGATATCTTTCACCACATATTTGATTCTATTTTTAAAATCATTTTAATCTCATTTGATTTTTTACTATCTCTGTAGCTTTCATCACATGGCCAAAAAGAAAACAAGCAGATAAAATTCTTAAGATAGCTGTCCTGCTTTTCCAAAGGACCCATATTACAACACCACACAGGATGTCTTCAAAAGCAGAAGGTGAGGTATGGAGAGATGGCTCAGTGGTTAAGATGCGTGCCTGCATCTTACTTGAATCAAACTTGAGTTTGAGTCCCCAGTTCCCATGTAAAGCCAGATGCACAAAGTGACTTGTGTATCTAGAGTCCATTTGCAGTGGCTGGAGGCCCCGGTGCACCCATTCTCTGTTTCTCTTCTATCTCTCTTTGCTTGCAAATATGTATATATATATATATATATATATATATAATGTATATATATAATGTATATATATAATGTATATATATAATGTATATATATAATGTATATATATAATGTATATATATATATATATATATATATATATATATATAAGCATCAGGTTATTTGCCTCAGTTCTGGTGGTACAAAGTTCAAGGTCAAGGCAGGTTTATCCTGAGCAGCTGGTGGACAGTGGCCTTCCTGCTGGGTGCCGTATAGGTCCTTCTCTGGGTACCTGGGCATCCTGATGTTTCTTTTCACCCACCCTAATTTGTTCCTATAAAAACATCAGGCAGATTGGATGAGAGCCCTCATTAACAACACTATTTTAAGGTCATCACATCTTCACAGTTCTGATCTCTAAACATTGGCACATTCTAAGTACTTGAGATTTCAGTACGTGGACTTGAGGGAACACAGCAAAGCCTCTAGTCATAATCTAGATAAAATGTGTTAGAGCCATTTCTGATTCCATCTGAAGTCATTTAGCCCAATTTGGATATTAAAAAAATGAGTCTTTCTAATGCAAGTTGAAATGATACTTATTTTTTAATATTTTATTTATTTATTTAATTGAGAGAGAGAAAAAGAAAGAGGCAGATAGCGAGAGAATGAGCATACCAGGTCCTTCAGCCACTGCAAACAAACCCCACTCACATGTACCACCACCTTGTGTATCTGGTTTTAAGTGACTGGAGTAATTGAACTCGGGTCCGTCTGCTTTTCAGCCAAACACCTTAACCACTGAGCAATCTCTCCAGTCCAATTTTTTTAATTTATTAATTTATTGTTAATAATTAGAAACACTGTATGAACAAGTCTTGCATTGTTACCCCCATTTCCCTCCTCCCTGCCCCCAATCCAATCTAATCCACTGCCCTCCTCAGTGGGATTGTCTAGCCCAATTTTAATTTTTGTTAGATATGGTACTTTTTGATAATGTCGATAGTTGAGAATATTTCTTCCCCAGTGGGGATTGTCATTAGTATTTCCCTTCTCTTGTAGGTCTTTCTACTTTTCCTGGATAGAATAGATACGTGTTCACTCTTTGGTTCTAAATATGTAGTTCCCAACTCTTTGAAGCACAGTCCTCGATGCCAGTGAGGATTAGACAAAAAAAAAAAGAACTTTCCTTTCTGGAACTTTTGCTCTAGTTTAAAAATATACAACACACAAATAACTAACCAAATAAACTAGACTCTCCCATCCACCCTTCCCCCACGTGTGTGTGTGTGTGTGTGTGTGTGTGTGTGTGTGTGTGTGTGTGTGTGTTGCTAGGGATCAAATCCAGGGCTTTACATACACTGGCCAAGTATATTACCACTGAACTCTAACCCAACCCCCAAAGTAGATAATTTTTAAGTAGTGGCTCCTCATAAGAAGAAAATAAAACAAAAGAAAGGTATAAAAAAGACTTCGTGGAACGAAGGGGTCTGGAATTATTGGATATGAGAGTTCTCTGAAGAGATGAACTGAATGTTATCTAATAAGATGCCAGCCTCATGAAGACAGGGAAGAATGTTTCAGGAAAAGAAAGGATGAGGCAGAAAAACCTTGTTTGTTTAAGGACAGAAGTGATGTGACCAGATCAAAGCAAGTGAACAACACAGAGGGAAAATTGAACAGGCGCTGGTTAGCCCAGCACACCTGCTGGTGAGGGTTCTTTGTTTACATCTTCTCGTAAATGGTGTTTACTAAAAGTCTGCAAACATCCAGCGAACCCTGCTCAGGGTTTGATTATGCTTATAACTTCTGGTGCAAACAAACTGATCCTGGCTAATGACCTCTAGAGTTTTACTCACTTGCAAAAATGTGGATCAAATAGTTCTTCACTTATCTTTCGTAAACAGACTTATTTGTAGTTAATGCTGAGATATTGCGATCATTGCATTTTTATTAATCAGGTGAAGTTTTTCAGGTGTCAAGATATTAAGATATTAATCCTCTTGAGAGCAATACGGTGACTCCTCAATTCCTGATGGTGGCCATTAGGTTTCCTCTACTGCAAGATAGGGACACATGATTTCATGTAAAACTCGTTCTCATAACCAGAGAGCTGATGTGATTATCCATCTTAGAATTGAAATATCATTGGTGCTTGACATGACCTTCATTTCAGGCTGAGTGTAATCCCATCAGGGAGGGCAATGCACACACAAAAGTACTATTCTGAGGAGGAAACAGCAGCATTTTTTCAATTTTTTATTTCTTAAACACAAGATAAAATATATCCCACTTCAGGTAGGTATAAAGTCCTTTCTGCAGTGTAAGTACAGCTAGAAAAAAGAAAAAAGATATTCACTTCCACATTTCAATTGGGACAATTTGTTTCTTCTCTCCCATGAATCTTATAGAAATATGTAGCCCTGAATATCTTCTCTAAGTAAAGTTTCAGGGTTAGTAACCACTAAAAATCTTAGAAAAGAAGTGCATTTGTTTAGAAAATTAGAAACACATTATCACCCATTCACATCTGCTGAAAGAAGGAAGTTGGCACATTATCTGTAATTTATTGTTCTTATCACAGAAATCCTTTTTTATTCAGCAAAGAAAATTGAGCAGATAGGCAGCCATGTGGGATTTAAGGGACATTTGGTTTGAGGATTTCATTTAAATCCCTGTAAAATAGATACTAAGGAATTTAAAAAAAAAAAAAAACCAGAACATTTCATTGTTTACATGCTTCAATCCAATTACATCTTCTTACTAATTCTACAATTCTACAATCCTGTTTGAAAGGAACAGAGGAAGAATAGTGTGACTCTTTCCTTATGGGAAGTACAAAAGTAACGAAATTAACTATTTACCATTCAAGTACACTGCTCTTTCCCTAAGTAAAGATTGCTTCACATAAAAGGGAAATTTGAATATCACCAAATATCCAATCAGAATGAGAAATCAAGGACATAAGCAAATAGTGGGCAAAGATAGTGCAATATTTGGTTACTGTTTTATCTATCTATCTATCTATCTATCTATCTATCTATCTATCTATCTATCTATCTACCTACCTATCTCTATCTATCTATCTATCTATCTATCTATCTATCTATCATTATTTTTTTTTGTTTTTTTGAGGTAGAGTCTCCATCTAGTCCAGGCTGACCTGGAATTCACTATGTAGTCTCAGGGTGGCCTTGAACTCATGTGATCCTCCTACCACGCCAGCTTCTATTATTATTTTTAAATTCTTGGCTCAGTGCTGTCTTTTTCCTAGTATTTCCACTATGTTCAAACCAGCTTATTTGTTGGGGCCACTTTGTTTCAATTTGTTCCCATAGACCACTGTTTAGTCATCGAACACTGTACAGTCCTTGATTTTAGTAAAATAATTCAGCCCGTGTTTGTGATCATAAAAACAAGGCAGTCAGAAAGGGATGGTCATGGGACAACAAAAGAAATGGAGGCCAAGCTTGCTGCTTCTCAAAGCCTTCAATCTTGAAAATATGATTTTGTACCTTCCTAACGTGGGCCCAGGGTCACGTGTTCAGCACATCTTTCTGGAACAATGGGGCTCATCATCTTCTAATACCTGCAGTCAGTTTCTGGCAATGGGAATGTAAAATCAGTAGAACACACATGGTGCCTGGCCAAAACCAGGTTCAACTACCCACTTGCACTTGCCTGATCCCTTTTATAAATGGAAATAGTGCACCATTAGGCTCCCACCCCAGGAGTCTGTGAGGATTCCATAGAGTCAGTGTGTCAAAGTGTGAGGATTCCATAGAGTCAGTGTGTCAAAGTGATTAGGATTGGATTCCTGGGAGGGATTAGATCTTCCTGAAGATGCAGGATCCCACCCCCCCACCCTCCAACTAGGCCCACAAATCCCAACTTTGGGTCCTTGTCTAAGTTATCAAAGAATTTAAAATGATGACTCAGAGACGGGTTAATTACATGATTTATTTCAGGGAGAGAGAAGAGGAAAAACAAAGCAGGAAAGTGCCCTGGTCAAAAGTTCCCCCCTTGCCAGTCAGTCTGAGGAGAGGAACCTAAATGCCTCTCAGACGCTTCTGAAAGAAGCTCAGAAGGGGAGAAATGGGGAGAAGCAGAGAAGGGAAGGGCAGAAGGAGTTTACTTACATGGCTCAGGTCCATTTATATGATCCAGTCATCTCATCAGAATGGGCCTTATCATTGGGCTCAGTGGTGTGTAATGAGAAATCTGATTGGTTGGTGGCCCAAGAGAAACACTGACTCAGGAAGGCCCCACCCACAGCGGTTAAGACCATGAAACTGAAGAAGCAGCAGGGACCTGTTGCTGTTGAGGAGGGCTTAGGAGGTTATTGTCTTGGCTGAGGCTGGATCCCGCCAGGGCAAGCAAGGTGGCATCTGTCCTTCTGTGGGCCAGTCCCTAGCTAACTACCTAGCTGGAAAAAGCTACCTTAGCTCCTAGTCCATATCAGAAGTACTCTACTTAGCATAATGTTCTTCCATGTTTTTCTTCTCTGGTGATTTTACTCTTGCCCACACAGATTATTCTCTTTACCTACCCTCCAGAAAAGCTTGAGAAGAGGAGAGAGAAGTGGTGATAGGGTTAAGTTTAAAACTTTTAGGGTTCCTCTTACATTAAAGGTAGACACCAAAATGGCATATAATGTGACTATGATAGCAATATATCCAAAAATAGAATTTGGGGAGATTATTTTAAAATTTAAGTTGTAATACAAGAATAAGCAAAATACACAGAATTTACACAGAAATAAAATGTGAATTTAGAAAAAGACCAAGAAATATAAGTAGCTTTATGAAATGACAAAATAAATTGATAGATATTGAATCCATTAGAGGATGAAATAATTATTAAAGCTTTAGCTCCAAAAATGTAATACTGTCACACACACACACACACACACACACACACACACACACACACACACAAGATAAATGGGATCAAGCATTTAATTGATTATATTAAATATTAGATAGGAAATCCAATTTAGAAAGCATTGTAAACAATAGAATTTCTAGGATAAGATTACTGGTTCGGTTAGTAATATAAAATTACCCAGCCAACCTCTTGTGCAATTCATAACCCCTACCCCATGGACTGATCTAGTATGCCCACTGAGGAAGGCCCAAATGGGTTGGGGACATTGACAAGGGAAATGGAGGTACTATCAAAAGATTTGCCCAAACAATGTAACTAATTATTGATAATAAGGATATTTAAAAAAAAAATAACCCACACAGCCACAGACAGGCAATCCCTGAAAGAGCACACAACAATCCTTTGGTTAATGTCAAAGCCTCAGATAACATTTTTAGATCCCGTAAATTAGGATCAGCAGCCGTATTTCATATTATCTTTCAAGGCAGACGTTGTGATGAATAACTACCTTTTCACACACACACACAAAAATCTTGGCCTGCTTTTATTCCATGTAACGAATCACTCTCCTTGGTCAAAATAGTGACTCTTAGGACCGAGTGAAGGTGATCCCACCAAAGCTGAGGATACCTGGGAAAGGTTACTTTCAATAATTGTCTCTCTTGCCTGAAAAAGTCTCATAGGTATTTTGAGCCTTTAACAATGTCATAACTATTAGCTTGACAAAATTGGGATCTCAGTTAAACTTGAAGGGCAATCCCTTAACATTTACTGCAATGGGGGCTGGGAAGATGGCTCAGTCAATCAAGCAGTTTCTGGGCAAAAGAGCAGGAAGCCTAGTTCAGGTGTGGAGCACTTTTGTAACTTCTGGGCATGGTGGTGAGCACCTGTAATTTATTCCCGAGTTTGGGAGACAGAGACAGGAGGGTCCCCAGGGCAGGCTGGCTAGTGAGACTAGCTGAATCAGTGGGCTCTGGGTTCAGTGAGAGGTACTGTCTCAATAAATAAGATGGACAGTGATTGAGGAACACACTCGATGTTGACCTCTGACCTCCACACTCATGCACACACATGTACATCCATGAGAGTGAACACATGCATGAATGCATGCACATTATACACACGTGCAAATATTTCCCTAAAATATAATTCAGCAGAAGAAACTGTCAAATAAAAATATGTACATGAGAGATATATGGATGTATGCTTATAAAATATGCAACATAAAATAATTTGAGGTATTTTATTACATTTGAACTCAAAATTGCAAAAGAAAAATATAGGATGAAACACAGAAGGAACAAAAGAACAAAGCTGGAATTAAAAGTTTGGAAAGGCCAATATTCCCTTTACTCTATACATGTCTGATGGTATAAAAAGCTAGAATTCACTACTGCTTTGTTGATAATAAATTTTATTTATGTTTAAAATAAAAATATAAGCATGCCTGTAATTTAGGTTGTGCAGAGGCATAAAGAATGTTCCCGCTGGGACATTCAGGGAAAGAAAGACTGACAGGTAATAAAACTACATCTTAATCTGTCAGGATGTTAAAAATCATTTCTATATTACATGAACTAGGCTAATTCAATGTGCTTCTTTTTCTGGGGTTGTACAGAATTCCTGGAAAAATTAATCATTTTTTCCAAATAAATAACTAAAATCATCACTTCCCTTTTTAGCTTAAGGAGGTTATTTATATAGTGATCCATGGAAGACGTTGAGCTGATTGAAGTTGCTTTATATCTGTCCTTCCCTGCCAGACAGCGGAGGTGTACTTGATGGCAGTGGGAAGGAGAGAGACCAGCATATGGCAGAATGAGTTTCTCACTCCATCTGGGCCATGTATCCACCTCTTCCCCTGGCATCGAGATGCCAAGCTGTACTCAGTTGATGGGAAAATACATTGTGTCAGAGTAGCACACCTTCCTTCCACAGCACACACATCTCAGTGGAGAAGATGAGGAGCTTACGGGTCTGAGGGCACTCGGAATGATTCTTCAAGTTTAAGTGCAAAAAGAAAGCTTCTTGGATGGAGGCCATATGAGATGGTTACTGGAATATGTCAATGTGTGGGGTCTAGAGAAGGACATATACAAATCTCTAGCTTCCAGGCGAAGAAAAGATATACATGTTGGTGTCCAGTGGGTCTTGGGAGGACTCACCGTAGGCAAGCAGTTGCTGCATTTCTCAAACACACCTCAACTCAAGTTTGCTGACAGAGCCTGAAAGTCAGAGGCAATGGCTGTGTTTTATGATGTGAAGTATGTCCTAAGGGATTCTTCTTCAGTCAGTAGCCTGATTTCTCCAGAATTTAGGAATACTGCTTGCTCTTGTGTGTTGTTCTTTCTACTTACCTCCTTTCTGCAAACATAGAGGTCTGTGTCTATGTCCTTTTCCAAACTGATTCCTTCTGTGGGACCCTGCTAAAAGGCACAGAGGATATAGGGTTAAATGAAGTTGAGACTGGCTGAAACCCCGATATGTCTCTGACTTGCTTATGTCTGAGCTTCTCAGAGACCCCGAAGGTGTTTCATCCTCCTCCTCCTTTGATCCTAAACCTCTGGCCCCCCTGGCAAGCCACAGCAAGTCCTGTCTTCTCACCCTAGCTGTGCTAACTAGCCTGGACAATAGAGTCTAAGGTGACAGTTTCTCTGCAGCTGCCACCATCAAATTCAGGTCTAGGATCACGTACTTCCCTCCTCTTGGGGCTGAGAAAGCCCCCTCAACTTATCTATGCAAACTAAGCATTCCAGGTTACTGGCCCCCGCCTATCCATTCATGAAACATCCACAGACCACCTTGCCCCTACCTATCCCTTGCTGATGTCCCTGCCTCTGATTTTTCCTGGCTCTCCTATATATATATATATATATATATATATATATATATGTATATATATATACATATATATATACATATATATATATATGACCTTTCCACATACAATAAATGATCTGTCCACGCGGCTGCATCCCAAGAGTTCTTTCTCTCATTGGCTCACTGCTGTTCCAAGATTCTGCCCACCCAGCTCCTCGGATGAACAGGGAGCTGATGTGGCCAAGACCCCCTAACTAAGCTGCAGACCCACAGCATCCTCATACCCACAGCCACGGACTGACACCTTCTCCAACTCGATTGTTGGTACTTAGCCATTGCCCTGCACCTGTTCTCCCAGCAGGAAATAGGCATGACAGGAGGATTAAAGGAAAGACAGACAGACAAAAGACAGGAGGACCTGGAAACACAAGTCCACACACACACACAGAGAGAGAGAGAGAGAGAGAGAGAGAGAGAGAGAGAGAGAAAGAGAGAGAGAGAGAGCAGGAATCAGTCTTTAGTCAAGGAAATGAAACCACTAAACATGTTTTAAAAATTTTTTTTTTATTTATTGGTAATGAGAAGGAGAAGGAAAGAAAGACAGAGAGAGAGAGAGACACAGAGAGAGACAGAGAGAGAACACACACCAGGGTCTCCAGCCACTGAAAATGAACTCCAGATGCATACATCACTTTTGCATCTGGCTTTACGTGGTCACTGGGAATCAATCCAGGGTCCTTAGGCTTTGCAGGCAAGCGCTTTGACCACACTGAGCCATCTTTCCTAGCCCACTTAACATGTTTTCATCAAAACTTGTTTCACAAGCCAAGAGGCCCAATTAAATTCTAAACTGGTCAAGACTTCTTGCTTCATTCCTGAGCTAGAAGCTCTACTTAGTTAGAACTTAGTTACTCCAACAGAACTCATTATTTTTCTTTTAAGCTATCTCACTAGAGAGCCCATGGGTTTTGCAATAAATTCGAGTTACTTAGGATCCAGGTAGTGGAAGGATTGGGTTTCTGCCCTTGGCCACATGATAGTAGAAGTTACTAATCCATTTGATTTGCCTTGTTTTTCTGCAAAACACTGAAGTTTCCTTTTCTCTGGTACTGAAAAATGTGAAGGAAACGTTTAAGAGAATATTGAGATGATTTCCATAAACTTGGGAAATATTTCATGATATTCTAAAATGCATGTGCTTATGCTTTTATATTAATTTCCTAGCTTGAGCTCTATTTTATGTAGATAAATTATTTCATGTGTTCACATGGAATGATATGAAACATTCCCTGAGTTGTGGTCGAGGACAATTTTAAAGAAATTCGTAGGTGATCTAAACCTTTGTTTTTACCATGTTTTTGGAGTATGTATTCAGCTCCTTCCTGGGCTGTGACAGAGTGACTGAAGCAAGGATTTTAAACTTGATACTTTGAGGCAAATCCACTTAAAACACACCCATATGGAAAGAAAAGCATATTTCTTGCTTAAATGAAGCAAGTCTTAGTGCAGGCTGGCCTGGCAATGAACTCAAGGCCTGTGTACTCAGTCAGCTAACATTATAAGCAGGTCATCATGAGTTCAGCCCATAGTAAAGCACTCCCAGACCAGTCACCAGAACAAGTATTCTTCTTAGAGATGATAAACTGAGTTAGAAGATGTTAAAATCATGAAAATCTATGTAGAAATCTCAATTCTGCTATGACCATCAGAATGAACTTGTATAGTGTATATGTTCCTTTCATCTGAGGATAAAATATTGCTTATCCTATGAAAAATGGAAAGGAGAAAAGAAAATGAGGTCCTAGTTTACATAAGTGAAAGGTTGAATCAAACATCAGATTGAGATTAAGAGACTTGCAAGGAGACATGGTTCTTGGGAAAAAGACTGTCTTCACCTCTTTAGTCCTTGCTATCTATCAAGAAAACAAATGAACCTTCATGTTCCTTCCCGTCCTATGTACCCATGGATGCAGCTCAACTCCATTACAGACCCTGCACAATAAAGAAATATATAATGAAAGAAATATCCTTCAATACTCCAGGGAGTATACTTCAATACTCAGAGTATATCATATATAAATATTATATAAAATATATTATAGATACAAAATTATATATAAAGGATATAATATACACTTATATATATTATATAAAGAAATATCTCAATACTCTATGCTCAGGGTATATAATATATAAATATAATATATATATATAATATATGATTATATAATGTATATAATGTATATTTTTATATAATATAAATGTATAATACATAAAGAAATATCCTTCAATACTCTATGCTCAGAGTATATAATATATACATGTTATATATAAATATATTATATAATGTATATAATGCATTTTTATATACATTATATGAATATATAATATATAAAAATGCCCTTCAGTACTCTATGCTCAGAGTATATAATATATACATGTTATATATAAATATATATTTATATGTAAATTATATAAATACATAATATATAAAGAGATGCCCTTCAATACTCCATGCTCAGCCTTTTCTCTGGGTTTTCTCACTTTGGCACGAGGGTAGACAGTTAAGAAAGAACTGGTGCAGAGAGAAGGTGCTTTGATCTATGGAGCATCCATTCAGCTTCTGTCTGACAATGATGGAGCTGGACAGCTCAGCCCTTCAGGCCAGACTTCCTTGAGCTCTCTCTCTGGGACACATCACTGGCTGGGCTGGGTCTCAGCCAACAAGAAGCCCTCTTCTTCAGAAATTCCTCAGATCAATGGAGAGTGTCACCTTTGACCACTGTGGCCCTGAGGATTTGGGGTATGAAAACTCTTGTAGACTGACATGACTAGACTCTGCTAATGCTATTCCTCCGTCAACCTAGTGCGCTGCACATCCTCACCACAAGCTGGGTGGAAGCAGAATGCTGGACCACCAGTCAGCACCCTCCAAGTGTGACCTGCATGACCGCAGAAAGTTATTTTCCATGGAAATTGTTTGCTTTTTCTTCATCATTGTACTCCATTAAATCAGAACATTGCTCACTATTAAGTCCCAACCTATGGGCATAGTAATTAATCCTTCACAGACAAAGGACCTTTAATTAGTTCTTTACTTTTGTGCAAAATTCATTCCTGAAAGTATGGAAGAATGCCAAATATAAACATGTAGTGATTTCTATGTGGTAAGTAGAGTCTTCATAGCTATAACTCTAAAATTATAAAGAAAATCTCCAAATAGCATATACTATCACATGTTATTTCAAACTATGAGTCAAATATATTCACATCAACAATATAAATGAATTACTCAATGTAATATCTTACCTCAGTAAGAGGTGGTCTTTAGAAGACACGTATGTATCCTCAGACAGAATTTGTTTGTTTTAGGTAAGATCTTGCTCTAGCTGAGGCTGACCTGGAACTCACTATGTAGTCTCAGGGTGGCCTCAAACTCATGGCAAACCTCCTACCTGTGCCTCCCAAGTGCTGGGATTAAAGGTGAGAACCACTGTGCCTGGCTTTCAGACAGATTTTAGAACTGACTGTATTTTGTTATGCTGACAAATATTGATTAAAGATGGTTTATTCTTTAGAGGAATCAAATCTCTCTGTAGGTGCATCAAAAATTGTTCTATGGTTTGTTCGTGTTTTGGGGTTTTGGTTTTATGCTTTTTTAAGTCTCTCTCTATATATATATATGTATATATATACATATATACATACATATATATGTATATATAAACTTTTAGGATTTGTTCTTTTCCTTCTTCAGTGAACAGGTTGGCTATAGTCAGTGTTTTACCTCATGATTTTAGAGCTCCTAATCCATGATAAGTCTTAAAAAGATTAACATGTATTTCTTCCTTTATTATTTAGGAGAGTGAACCAAGACAAGAAAATGAGGGGAGTTGTCCCCTAACCCATAACTAATAAGGTTTCATTGGGTTTTGAACCAAAGTAACTCTAAGTCCAGAGCCCAGGGTCTTTAAGCACAATGTAGTGGGCTGGGGAGAACCATGGCCCAATGGTCGAAGGCGATTGTATACAAACTATGTAGCTCAAGCTGTGGGTACCGATGGCACCCAGTGACCTCTGCACTCCTACTCTCTTTTTAGGGTGCTTATTGGAAGCTTTTTCTATGACTCCAGTAGAGCAAAATGGAACATCACTGTGGCTAAGGGAAGATGGGAAAGAAAGAGGCGGAGGAAGAAGGCTCCTGGATTAATGATTCTCATGTAACCATTACCACCCTTGTTTTGTCTATATCTGCATTACAAATCATCTTGAAAGAAGCACCAGTGAGTTAACCTCTCTGGTTCTAGAGGCATACTGAGCTCAGATGGACAGATTTTATTCAGTGTCCCCTTGCCTGTTCCTTGCTCAGGTGGAATTATCTGGAAACTTGACTGGGCTGGTTGTCCAAGCTCACCAAATTCACTCACCTAGTTAGCAGTCCATGCTGACCATTGGTGCAATTTTACCTGTCACAAGACTACTGACAAGTGGTCTTTCCATGTAGTTTGCATCCTCAGAGAAAGGTGGCTCCAGATGCAGAATCCTTTCACATTGCCTTTGGGGTTTCAGGAACCCAAAGTGGAATCTGCCGGTCCTCTAAATGTGAGCTTTAGAGCTAGTATCCAGGCTTTTCTGGATGAATGAGCCCATCAGCAAATTACATGGACAGCCAGGCAAAGGGGCCTGTGTTTTCTCAGAACTTCCTTATGTCTGGCCCACCACTGAAAGGGCTGCTTACTCTGGGAGATCATCTTCTCTCCGTTAATCCCTCCTGGAAGCACCCTCACTGGCCTGCCTGAGGGGAGTATCTCTTAAATTCCTAATCTGATTGAGTGGATGCTAGAATTTAGCTGTCATAGCTCTCATGGTTGAATCCTGGTGCCCAGGTCAAAAGAAGAAGAAAGACTCGGAGAGATTCAACCTATTTCTGCCTTTTACCATGTGACACTCCACAGCACCACGGAAAACTGCCAGTAAGAGGACCATCATGCCCTGGAACTTTTATTTACCTCCTGACTCATCAACTAAAGTTAACCTCTGTTTTTGTTATATAATTTGTCTAGTCTTGGTATTACGTTCTTAGCAACAGAAATTGACACAGAGAGAGCATCTCCCTTTTTTATGTTTTATTCATTTGCAAGCAGACACAGACAAACACACAAACACACACACACACACACACACACACACACACACACACACACAGAGAGAGAGAGAGAGAGAGAGAGAGAGAGAGAGACAGAGAGACAGAGAGACAGAGAGAATGAGCACACCAGAGCCTCCATCCACTGCAAATGAACTCCAGAAACATGTGCCACTTTGTGCCACTAGCTTTACACAGGTACTGGGGAATCAAACCCTGGTGGTTAGGCTTTGCAGGCAAATGTCTTAACCGCTTAACCATCTCTCCAGCCCCTAACATACTGTTTTCATCATTTTACTACAAAAAGCACACATGTTCATGTTTTTTTTTTTTTTTTGAGTCAGGGTCTCACATTAGCTCAGGCTTGCCTTAAACTCATCCTTTTACCTCAGTCTCCTGAGTACTGGGATTATAGGCATGAGCCACCATGCCTGGCCACACACATACATTTTGAAGAAAGTTTTTCTTATTTCAAATAAAGCAAAATCATCAAAACTTTTCCTGTATGCATTCCTGTCAGCAAACTGCCCTAGAAATAGCAGACCACCAGGGTTTCCATCCCCAGATTATCTTGAAGCATTCAATTGCCACTTGCAAATTGGTACCTGATAAAGATACCTCACCTCTCCCAACTTGAGAATCCTTGGCATACAGGAAAAGTTCTTTTTCACATGTGAAAAAATACTTCTCAATAATGCATCAGTCTCTTGGATAAATAATGGCCATTATGGTCATTTAAATTCTCTTTATAAAAACTCAGTCTTTAATGCCTTGGGACATTTTAATGCTGTGTGTCAAGCTAATGTGCAAACTACATACCCATTATTACCTATTTACTTGCGTTAGTGTTTTGGCTAAGGTGTAATTTTCCACCAGGCATTTGTTTAGAAAGTTGGCAGCATGCAGAGAACATTTCCATACTTAAAAAGCATCCAGAATTTAGAATGACACCCAGCGATATTAAGCAAGTGTAGATAATGCACTCAAACTTCATCAAATATTCATGGTTAATTATAGTCATAATATTTATGTTGCTGTGAAAATTAAGGTTGTGTGCCTCTTGTACACAGGCTAAAAATGCAAGCTTACAGACCGTGCTGTTGCTTACCCCTTTCATTACTGGAATTTCTCATTGTCATTAAATAAAATGGCAAGCATGGTGCTTCTTGGTTCCCTAATCCACGTTGCAAATGGAATATCTCCCTTGATAAATTAACATGTGCAAAAAAAAAAATACCACCAGCCTATCTCCACCACAAAAGGGATATGTTACTGGAAGAACAGTAGCCAGACTTTTTAGAACAAAGCCCAGTCCACATGAACTGACACGTTCTCTGAATACTTTGGATAATCATTAAACTGATTATTTGCATTTCAAACATTCTTGGGAAATGTGAGACATATGGTCATCACATCTGAAGAGAATCACATGGACCAGACAGAGTTTCATCTCAGTTCATCTCTTCGCTATAAACTGTTCTTAGAAATAAAAAAAAATGTAATTATAAATTTAAAAGGCAGTGATTGAAAAACTTTTACACATGTATCTCTGATGCTGCTAGTGTCTGTCTCAAGTAAGGAATAAACATCCCAGGCAAGTTTATGTTAGCTACTTTTCTTTAATCCTAGGATCTCCTTCTCCAAACTCTTGACATTTAAGCTCGGAGCTGTTATATTTCTCAGCCTGTTACACCTCTAGGCCTTCTGTCATTTGACTTCTTATTGCCTCCAATGTACATCTCAATATGATTGCTCAGCAAAAGATCACTTTCTCTTTAATAAAACATATCAATATCTTCTCTATATTTTGTAAACCTTCCAGAACCTAGAGAAGCTGAGGCAACTGCATGCCGTCCAAAAGTCCTCTGAGACTCTGTACACATCTGCAATAATGTGATCGTCTCACTTCAATCTCAATACAAGGTTATGTGTATGTCTCTGTATTATGTATGGTTTGAATCTTAATGCCCATCCCACACCCAACACTGGCTCTTGGTTTAAATGCTTTTTTCCCCAACTTGTGGCACCACGTTTGGAGGCTGGGTAGCCTTTATTTATATTTATTTATTTAGTTAGTTAGTTTTTCTGAGATAGGGTCTTCCTCTAGCCCAGGCTGACCTGGAATTCACTATGCAGTCTCAGGGTGGCCTTGAACTCATGGCAATCCTCCTACCTCTGCCTCCCCAGTGCTGGGATTAAAGACGTGTGCCACCACGCCTGGCCTCTTGGGTAGTTTTTAGAGTGCAGAGCCCAGCTGGCTGAATGAGTCACTGGGTAGGCCTTTGAAGGTTATTGTGATGGTTAAATTTTGTTGTTAAGCTTTTTAGTAATCTTGGGTGGGTCTCTGAAGTTGTTTACAGGAAGGCAGCCTTCTCTGAAGGAGGCAGGATATAAGGAAGAGGGGAGCTAGAAACACACATCCCTTCCTGGGAGGGCAGTGCAGGAAGGAAATTCCAGAGACTCAGGGAGTCAACAAGTCTGGGAAAGGATTACAAAACCCTGCCCTTAGGCTACATGAAGGGGAAAAATTTCTCTATCCTCTTCCTGTTTTATTGGTGTGTATACCTTGGTAATGGGGTTCTCTCTGCTTGGACCTGTGAAAGGGGCCCCGCCTCTTTAACCATTATGGAACTTCCCCTGCATCTGTAGCTTCAATAAATCCTTTCCTTCCATAAGTGTGTCTGGTTTGGAAGTTCATCCCAGCGGTGTGTGGCTGACTACACAGTTTGATCTCATCCAGCACCTAGTTCAGGTTCCTATTCCGCTATGATGTGAAGAGCCTCTGTCACACAGCCATTCCTTCAAAGGAGACCCTATGAAACCATGGTCCAAAATAAACCTTATTTTCTGTCTGATATTTTATTCAGGAGACACAAAGGTAAAGTAATACAGTTTTCTTTATCAAGTTAAAAGGAACATATATAAAATTTGCAAATGTGCTAACTTTGTGCCGTTAGTGAATGCCATGAATGATGAAGTTAATTTTCAAAAGACAGTGTGTTGAAAGGGTGGATATGAACGCATATGATGTTATTTGTTCAAGTAAATGTGTCGTTTTTCATTGGGTTTCAGAATTGCAACTGCGAAGTTTTAGTGAAGACATAGCTGAGTTCAAGAGAGAAATGACTAGTTTTTAATTCATTGTATTATTGTAAGAATAACAGACATCTACAGATGAAATGTGGCACCTTAAAAATGGCACCTACCTTCACCTCCCTCAATTAATTGATCTAGACACAGACAGAGAGAGGCTGTAATCATTCCACACTGTACTGTACTAATCATTGTTATTTCGGTACTTTTAAAAAAATATATATTTATTGTCCATAATGAGTTACATTATTTAGTGGGCAAACAATGCGTTGTTCTCCTGAATTCCCCAATTCCGCCCCTCCCCATCCCTGATCAGTTGTATATCCTCCTCCGTGGGTCATCTGGATCAGTCCTTGGGGCAGGGGACCATGGATAGCCTAGGAGTCAGCCCGGTTCTCCTGGCCCAAGTGTGTTGTTACTGAGGGGTGCCATGCCTCTGGACAGTCTCCCCCACCACGGCTCTCACAATCTTTCTGCCCCCTCTTCCGCTCAGTTCCTTGAGTCATGGTGGGTGAGTATTAAGGCTGCTTTAATGTTGTGAGCTTAGGGGTCCTTGTGTTGAAAATCCTTGGTTTCTGTCTCAATGGCCTATCCTGTGTTGATTGAATGGCTGTGGTTATAGGTCCCTTGTTCATCTGTCATTGTCTGCTGGGTTCCCTATGGATCCTCCCCGATATGACTGTGGTGGCTCCTCTCTTGCCAGGATCTCAGCCATCGGCCTACGGTGGGTTGGTAGG
>PVHP010007414.1:0-56576 GCA_004024765.1 Zapus hudsonius | reverse complement strand
AGCCACAGACATTCAATCTACACAGGATAAGCCAGTGAGACAGAAACCAACGATCTTCAACACAAAGACCCCTAAACTCACAACCTTAAAGTAGCCTTAATACTCATCCACCACGACTCAGGGAACTATGTGGAAGAGGGGGCGGAAAGATTGTAAGAGCCATGGTGGGGGAGACTATCCAGAGGCATGGCACCCTTCAGTAACAACACACTTGGGCCAAGAGGACCGGGCTGAATACTAGGCTATCCAGGGTCCCCTGCCACAAGGACTGATCCAGACGGCCCACGGAGGAGGATATCCAGCTGATTGGGGATGGGGAGGGAGGGCATTGGGAATAACAACTCATTGTTTGCCCACTGAATAATGTAATTCATTATCGACAATAAATATATATTTAAGACTTTAAAAAAAAAAAAGCAAAGGAGATGGAGGCGTTTCGTGTCAATGCCTCTCAACAGCCACCTTATTGGATACCGATTGCTTAGGAATTCTCTTGACCTAAAATCTAAACAACATAGAGAAATTAACTATGATTTTTTGGGTTCTATTGAATTGAAACATAGTAAACAAGCAAAAGACTTTAATATCTCCTTATAGTAAATATAATTTATAAGAAGAGAAGTCTAATAAGAACTTGCTCTCATATTCCTAAAACTCTAACTTACTAGGGAGACCACAAACTAAACCTAACTAAATCTTCTGAATTAATTAGAATATGTTTCCTATGGTCATAACCTGATCTCAGTCAACTCCCTGTACCTGAGGCAGTAGGTTACATTCTATGTGAAGGACAAACTAAATGCCTGCACAGATGTTAGTCAGTCATGACAACTTTTTTCTTGGGTCTACAACCTTTACCATTTAAAATCAATTATAACCTCTACCAAACTGGAAGATAAATTCAGACTTGAGAATCTCATCTTCTTCACCAGCTACTAAAATCTGTCTGGTGAAAGCAACTCCTCGTCCTCCAGTCTGGTAGGGAAGGTATGAAGGACTACTAGCAGTTTTGGGCAGGGAGCACAGCTTATGAGCCCACAGCACTAACAGGAGAAGGGGACGCATTAAAATCCCTACATATCCTATCTGCATGGAAAAACTTTTGGAAATGCAAAGATGAGATGTCCCCAAACCCTTATCCCCTTGGACACATGTTTGGGCGTTATTTTCTAACCCCTCCTGCTGTGTGAGTTCTAGCTGAAGGAATCAGAGTGCACATGATGGACCCTTCCAAGCCAGGCTGACCACCTGCCCACAGGGATGGCCCATTGCCTTTTCCTTCTGCCGTTTCATATAAAGGAGCATAGCAACCTGAGGAGTGCGTGCAAAGACGCAAGCACAGGGTGGCAGGTGCCGCCTGCAGGGCCCTGAAGGAGCCGCTTCACTGCCAGTTAGGAAGGTCCATACTGGACCTTATGAGAACAAGAAATCAAATGTGGTAGTAAGCCGCTGAAATCAGGGGTTTTACCTGTTAGAACCACTAACTTTCCTTGAGCTACACATGTCATATTCAAAGACTAAGAAGGTCGCATAAAATTTTCTCTTTATCAAGAATTAAAGGACAATCACCCATCTCCAATGCATCTGTAATAATGTAATGTTAACTGGCTTGGAACAATAGTAAAAAAATTCTCAGAAATGGTAGTGTGGTAAGATGAAAATGATATTGTTTAAAGACGTACAGCTTTCTCTCATGCCTCTGGCCTCTAGGATTCTCCCCTTGTATTTTGTGATGAGGAAAGGACAAAGGATCAATCATAGCACAAGAGTCATCAGTGTTGGGAGGAAGGGCAGGATCTGTTGCCAGGATGCAAGGTACATAAAGACAGAGCCTGAAGAACTAGAGTAGCAGGAAGTGGAGATATTTTGGAGAGTTCAGTACTAGAACATAGGTGATAAGACTCCATGTCATAAGCAACAGAGAAAGGTGACATTCTAACCTATGCCTTTAAATGCAACATCAATGCAGGACTCAACTGTTGGGAGAAGTGGGTAGAGGCTTTATAAGACTTTATGACTTATTCTGATTACTGAAAACTTGAGAACTGGAACTATCAAAATTAGATATATGCCAAATGGAAAATTCATTTAGAAACGGTCCTCTCAAGAGTCATCAGAAAAATGAGATGTGAACCTATCTTTTAAAATAATAGTTATTTTTCCAAAATATTTTACATAGAGAAGAATAAAAAAGATGGAATGCTACTATTTATGAATGAAATGAGATGCTATCTGCAAATAGCTTTAGACTCACAGAGAACAAAGGAGATAGTAAGATCATTGTACAACAAAAAAGGACTAGGCATATACTGATAATTACTAAGCTTCCTCATGAGTACAGGGAATTTGTTACACTCTTTTTGTCTATGCTTATATAAATTTTAAATTTCCACAATAAAAAAATTAAAGTCATGTCGGAAAAGTCGGAAATATAAACTCAAAATTATACTACTCAAAATTACATGGGGGTGGGAAATACTGTTTTTTGACAGGGTTTCACTATATAGCCCTCCTGACTCTTAACTCCCAAGGGCTGGGGTTATAGGCATGCCACCACACCAGCTAAAAAAAAAAATCACACTTTGATAAACACTGTTTTTGCTACTTTTGAGAGGATATAGTCA
Organism: Zapus hudsonius; assembly: GCA_004024765.1. Lineage (NCBI taxonomy): Eukaryota > Metazoa > Chordata > Mammalia > Rodentia > Dipodidae > Zapus > Zapus hudsonius. The sequence continues at coordinate 53,952 of PVHP010007414.1, read as the reverse complement.
TTTATTTGAATAAATACATACTAGATACTGTACAATGCACAAACAAGCAGGGAGGGGAAAAAACCATTTCAATCTTTAAAACTGCTTGAACTAGTTGGTTATTATGTGATGGGTGACTAGTGATAGGATAGGACCTACAAATAATTATTTTAAGAAAAATGCTGGAGAACAAAAAGGAGACTAATTTATTGTGCTTATGAAAGGAACTGAGTGTTAATGAAGACTTCCTAAAGAGGATTACATTTGAAGACTGAATTCTTAGGCTAGTGGATGGAAAGGGGAGTGTTCAGAAATTCAAAGCAAGAAGAAAGTGCTCTGAGCAAAAACAAAAGGCCAAGGGAGAACAAGGTATGTGCTAAGAATTGCAAGTAGCCTGTGGTATCCCCAGAGTGCTCATGGGTAGGGTAAAGATAGTGCAGAAACAAAGCCAATAAGATATCCATAATTATATTTTACAGGGCTTTACATGGCAGACTAAGTGATCTGTATGCAGCGCCAATCTTTTAATGCAGAGAATGAGCATTCTCTACAGCTACCTACACTATAGAAATATTACTCTTCTGGCCATGTATCCATGACATCCAGAGGGAAAAAAAAAACAAAACACAGTTCAGATACAAAGAAGATCCACTGAAAAGATGAAGGCCTGGACCAAAGCAGCAACGGCGTACACTGAGAAAGACAGCAACAACTTTGAGACTTAGAGAGTAGCCGTGTGGAAGAGATTGGGAAGAATGGGAAGAAGGAAAGGTAGGAGGAGCAAGGATTTAACAAGGAATGTGTTTCTTCTAAAGCACAGAATAGGAGCAAATAATGACTGCATTAAACAGTATGAGAACAGAAGCCTGAAACAGGAGGATCAGTTTTGAATGTGCTATTAATATCCACCTAGCAAGTAGTTTTAGAATATTACTCACCAAGTGGATATTAAAACTCCTGAGTTTGTGCTCAGGAGAGGAGACAACTACCAGTATGCCTGGGAAGCATCTGGATCAGAGATATGCACCAAGAAGACGACTTCACAGAGGGAGGTTATAGAAAAAATAAATAATGTCCCAAGTTATCTCCAGGTAACCTTTTGTTGTACAAACATCAGCCTCTTTTTATATTGTTCTTTGTGCTCATTTCTTCACAATCTAAAATATTCCTAACTTTTGAAAGAAGCATCTATTTACCCAAACCACTTCTCATCTTCTTTCAAACTTCTTTATAAATTCGGTGAAGTAGACTTCATACTGACCAAATCCAAGCAGAAACTGTGATGGTTTGAATATAAACTGTCCCCGATAGTCACATGTGTTTGAATGCTTAATCCCCAGCTGGTGGCATGGTCTGGAAAGGCTGGGAAGCCTTTGGGAGGTGGAGCCTTTCTGGAGACAGTGTGTCACTGGGAGTGGGCCTTGCCCCACTTGGTGCATTCAGCTCACTCATTCTCCTTGCTCCCTGCTGAAGAGAGGATGTGATGCCTGACTGTTCTTGCCGTGCTCTCCCTGCCTTACTAAAGGCTTCCCCTCAAAACTGCAAGCTGCAGAAATCATTTTCCTCCATGAGCTGCTTTTGGCCCTGTATTTGGTTCCAACAATGAGAAGGGAGCTGCTACAAATAATAACCAAAGGAGTCAAGGCATGACTTCTAAGCCCAACTGAGAGTGAAGCAGAAAAAGTGCCATCTTCTATAACATCATGCAGCTCTGTGCACTAGAGAACTCACATGCACCAATAAAAGATATCAAGTAAATCATATTACTCAAAATATTTCACAAACCTTGATACGCAACATCCCAAGGTACTCACCAGGCCTTTGATCCTGTTCCAGTACACAAATTGAGCCCTGAACTCTTCTGTTTTTCCCATGGACCATCATCAATTGAAATCTCATAATAGGAAGCCCTATGAAATGAAAATGGAAAACTCTTTACTGAACTATGTATGGTTCCCAGTAAGCAAAACAAATATAGTCTTTAAAACTGATGAAATCTAAGTAAGTTAAAGTAACCAAGACATATCTGACTTAGTAGGTACACGTACACACACACACCCACACACACATATCATGGTGCTAATTCAATGTTGATTAAGTGAAAAAGAAGAAAAAAATCCTTGTATATTTGCATGACTTTGATCTATATGTCCCCATTCTATAACACATTAACATTTCTGACAGGGGCTTGTACAGTTTTTACTAACATTGCTGCTACTTCTCTTACGAAATGTAACAAAGACCTTCCTTTTAGAACTCAACAAGAAAAGTATCATTAAGTGAGTTTCATTTTGGGTGGCTAGTCCTTGATATACCTAAATCTTTATGTAATTTTTTGATACCAGTAGTTTCTGCTAAATTTTTGTTTCTTTAGCTATATAGTACTATGCCATTTGGTAGTAAGCTAATAGATAATAAAGTTGTCAAGAAAAGTATCAATCAATTTTAGATTAATGGGCAAAACTAAAACAAAATGATAATTTCTTGAGAGATTTACATATCTTAGAATATTTATAAACATATCATGGGTTTTCTGACAGCAGCAAAAGCGACTCAATTCTTTAATTCAATGAATGAGACAAATTAACTACTCAAAGAATGTTTTAAACATGTAAAAGACTACTTTGTAAATTCTAAAATAATGGATTTATCAGGACACTGGATTACATTTTTTTCCAGCAATTTAGAAAGTTAAAGTCTTAATAAAATGCAGGTTTTAAAATAAGATAATTACTAAACATGCTTGCAAACACTCACACTCTGGACAATTTATCTCTTATTCTAATCTTTTCAACTTCTGCAAGCTCTGAACTTGTCAGTCTTACATCTCATTCTAATCTTTTCAGCTTCTGCAAGCTCTGAACTTGTCAAATCTTATTACATCATACAACTTCTTCCCATTGTTTCTCCACTGGCTTTCCTTAAAAATACAGCAGCATAATATTCACATTTAAGCTATGCCACAGCTTAGTTAGGTCTTACTGGAAGGTGCATATTAGAGCCTATTATATAAAGACAAGCCAGCCAAATTTACAGAACTGTCTGCTACTATGCTAGAATGAAGCGGGAATACAAGGAGGAAGGGGAGGGAGAAGAGAAGTAGGAGTGAATGGAAGAAAATTATAGTCAGGTGAGAGATGTTGAGCCCAAAATGATGAGCAAATTTAGTGTCATTCTCACATGCAGATTTATTGAGATTAGTCAATTCACAGGATTTTTGTTTGGGGGAAATTATTTTTTAAGGCAGCAATATAACTCACAGTCCCTTTAGATTGGGTATACTTCTTCTTAAATTGTCCACTGCCACTGCCCAAGAATAAGACATTCTAGGTTGGAACAAATAGGAGAAAGAAAAACACTGGGCTTTTAAATGTTCTTAAATCTAAGAACATGATAAATGAGGCAGGAATAATATTGCTGCACTTCCTATTTCCCAAGCAAAGCACCGAAGTTTTTGGAACAGTGAAGCCTCAACAGGGTCTGGAATCAGAATTAATGAGCTCATCTAACAGTGCTGCTGCGAATTGTATGACCTTGAGCAAGTTATCTCTGGATCTCAACTTTTTTTCACTGATAAAAACAACTATCATTCTCATAGGGTCACTATGAGCATTAAGAAAACACACAACATGTACACAGCTTGACACATGGACATTTCTGCTGTTCACTTTTTCATTTTGTCTAAGGGTCTTATGTCACAGAATCTTTATAAATTAGCTTTAAGGGCTGGAGAGATGGCTCAGCCGTTAAGGCACTCGCCTCCCGTGATTAAGGCCCTGGGTTCAATTCCCCAGGACTCACATAAGCCAGACCCACAAGGTAGTGTCCCGGGTTTTTTTTCTCTCTCTCTCTCTCCTCTCTCTCTCTCTTCTCTCTCTCTCCCCTCCCCTCTCTCTCCCCTCCCCCCCTTCTCTCTCTCCTTGAAAATGATTAAATGAAATATTTAAAAATAATAAAATAAATTAGCTTTAATACTTCCACAACAGTTAAGCTGAAGCTGCACATGGTGGTGCACACCTTTAGTCCCAGCATTTGGGAGGCTGAAGTAGGAGGATGACTACTGTGAGTTCAAGACCAGCTTGGGCTAGAGTGCAACTCTGCCTTGAAAAGCAGCAGAACTGAGGCTGCTGCTGGCCTTTCCTTACTGAAGACACAGCTGAGAGCTCCTCGAAGAACAAGAAGCAGCAGACTCCTGAGGTCTAGTGTCTTGCCCCCTTTTCCTCCCTTTGTAAGTTATTTCTTTGTAAGTACAAAGTATAAAGCAATGCAAGTAGCAGCTGACAGCAACTAACCATACCTCCTTTACACACACACACACACACACACACACACACACACACACACACACACACACACACAGAAGATAAGCCACCAAACGGTCTGTCTAGAGAAAACATAATCTCACAAAATGCTCATCACTGTCATCAATTTTAACCTCACAGACCTTTTCTCCAATCTCATTTAAAGGCGGTGTTCTCTTCTCTAGTTTATCTTTCACAGGAATGGCTAGGGTGTATTACTAGATTGAGCCACATTGTATCCTTTTTTTAATCAAATACTAGAGTCTATTACTCATCATCATATTACTTCAAACATGATATATAGCAAAAGAACAAACTTTATAGCATGTCTTACTATAATAAATATTTTACACTTTGTATGTTTTTGAGTTTCCTGTAAATGTTCTTTCTTCAAACAATAAACTTCAACGCTAAATATGTTTAAACATATGTAGCACTCTCCAAATAATTATGGTGTACTTTGTATCTGATTCATCCTTGTGTCTCTAGTGACTTGCACAAGGTAAGTGACATGTACACAACATATTACTGAATCAATGTTACACATAAAATAATTACAGTAATTTTAAAAGATGTTCAATTCATTCTGCTAAATTAGGCTTCTTTTACATATAACCTAAGTTGATAATAAAGCTATTTATTCTTGTATTGTCCTAGTATTGGCTAGAATGTAGCTTTAGTTAAGAAAAATTTTCTCATCATAATGAAATTCCTTAGGAAAAGATATGACTTGCAACAAACAGAATTAGTGAAGCTTCCATAAATTAAGAAAACTATAGAGAAATCTACTGTATGACTGTCAGGGGGCTGTAGTAGCAGGAAAGTGGTATATAAAATGCATCTCCAGTCTTCTACCATTAGCGTGTGTATGTGTGTGCGCTTGTGTGTGTGCACTTGTGTGTGTGTGTGTGCACTTGTGTGTGTGTGCATGCACACTTGCGTGTGTGCACATGTGCATGTGGTACGTGTGGATACCAGAGGTTGACATCAGTTATCTTCCTTAATAGCTCCATCTTATTTATTAGGACAGGATCTCTCTCTTGAGCCCAAGGGTCAGTTTGCCCCAGCGATCCTGCCCCAGCCTCCCTAGTGTAGAGACATGTGTGCCACCATGCCATGCTCATCCAGAATTTACTAAGTTCTGGGGATCCATCTCCCCAGTTCTTTTATCCCTAATTTACTTACAATCTACAAGAATGAGAAATTAAATGGTAAAATATGACCTAGAATTAACTATATTTTATAGTGAGTAACTATATTTTGTCAAAAATTTGTTGACGATTCAAGCCAAAGTTATACTTTGGTACCACAACACATTTTATCAGGAATAAAACATATAATACAATTGGTATTCCAAACGAAAACTACATTGAATTTTATTTTTACTAAGACCTTTAACCTTTTTATGGGACTCAGAATTAACCCTACAGCCTCATACACTCTGCACTGAGCAATATTTAATAATGACTCCAATTCTGAACTGTCCATACCATTGTCTTACAATGTGTCAAACTAAACAAGGTACTTCACCACCTAGGCAGCAATCCTGAGGCTTATTAGTATAAAAATGACAAAAACAGGATGGGGGTTAAGAACTATTATTAATTTTTATGACTAATTAATTTTAAAGGGTCACAATAGCTGAATGTAGTATGGGATTCATAATGGGGACCAGGATGAAAACAAGAAAAAAATATTTTTTAATCACACCCTTTCCCAATCCCTTTCTCCCATTCTCCCCCTCCTCTGTGAAACAAATTTCTACTTGTTGCCCAAGCTGTGGCCTCAAATTCTTGGGTTCTAGCAATCACCCTCCCTCAGCCTCCCGAGTAGCTGGAAATACTGCACTTGGTAGAAAATTTTTTTTTTGTTTTTTGTTTTTGTTTTTTATAGGTAGGGTCTCACTCTAGCCCAGGCTGACCTGGAATTCACTATGTAGTCTCAGGGTGGCCTTGAACTCACGGTGATCCTCCTACCTCTGCCTCCCGAGTGCTGGGATTAAAGGCATGCGCCACCACGCCAGGCCCAAGGTAGAAAAATTTTTAAATGGACTGTCTACAGAATTTTTCAGTTTCAATTTTAAATAAATGCCTAATAAATCACTCTCCTGTTCAGCTACACAGCATCTATCTAATCAAGACAACATGTACAATAAGGAATCAAAATAACATCAAATTGCACCAACATTTTTAGTTTTAGAATGTTGCTGTCTCTTAGTGGATATTAGCATGGTTAATGTATATGAAAATATTTCAATAAATAATTTCTACTATTTATATGATTCACAAATCTTGGCCAAGTTGTAGAAATTAAATGAAAAGATCATAAGTACTAAACCCTTAAACCCCATGCTCCAGAGCACAAGCTGAATAGTACCTGGATGACAGGCTCTCCCCGATGAAGACTTCATTTAGAGCTCTCACAGGCAAAAGCTGGGGTCCTGAAGTCTCAGACCCTACAACCATGGGGTAAGAAAAAGCTATGGTAATTCTTTCAATTTTAGAAATGTTAAAATTTTAAAAATTACAAAACAAAACTTTTATGGTTTAAAAGCATCATATTCTTCAATACAATTAAGATATAAATATCTTAAAGTAGCCATAACATATCACTAATGTCATCTCACCTTATACCAACAAATGAAGCTCTTATTGCTCTGACATTAACCATAATTCTTAAAACAATTTAACCATGTTATAATTATTTATCTAATTCATAAGATCCTTGACACCTGTAACTTTTAATTTAGTGTATTTTAATGCTTTAGCATATTTTTCTTTTATGTGGACTACCTCCATTCCCATTTTGCTATTGCATTTGTAAATAAATATGCTTGTTGAATATATCTCAAAACTGTCAAGAGAACACACAGACCTGCATCAAATTTCTTTATTCTGCTTACATTTTCTCTCATACTATGACTAACAAATTTTAACTAATAATAAACTGTTCCTAACTTGCTTCAATAAGACTTAAGAAGATGGGCTCAGTATCAAGTCATTTCTTTTTTTTAATCAATATTTTTATTGTCCAAAATTAGATACAGTGTATTAGCAAATATTACATTGTATTCCCGATTCCTTCCTCCCTGTTTTCCACCCACTGGGTATCCTCCTCGGCGGGCATACTGGATGGCCAAGACAATGAATTATGAAGTTATAATTTTGCATTTGTACATACAGAATTGTTAAAACCAGACAGAGACTGCTGTAGTATAATTCTTTCACATCCTCATCCTCTTAGATTTTATTTCCAGGTCCATCTATGCTGAATGGAAACTTGTAACTGGTAAGGGCCAATAGAATATGGTCAAAGATAACAAAGAGGCCTGGCTCCTAAAACCTCCTTCTGAGCCCCTATACTGTCTGTATTCTCCCTGACAAAATACAGGAGATCTTATGAAAGACTCAATGGCCTCACAATATGGGTGGGAGGAGCTACTATTTAGAAGGACCCTGAGCTGCCTGAGCACCCCTTTGCACAGTGAGATGAGCTAGAAACAAACCTGTATTCTAAGCCACTGATATATCCTGTATTGTTCATCAAACTAATTCACTTTTTGAATTTAATACAAGCTTGTAAATAATAATAACCAATTTATATAACTAAGAATTTAAAAGACAACAAACATACGAACCCCCTTTCCACTTCTGAAGGTGAACTGGTAAGAAAATTTAATTCTTCATTATTATACAACTACAACCTAAGGAAGGATAGGCAGCACTACATAAAAAATTCCACCGGTTTCAAGCTATATGATCTCTTGTTCTAAATTATAACATCCAATTAGAGAGCAAACATAGTATGTTTGTAGTTGCAAACCTGTTCCTGTATTTAAAAATGGAAGCTTCCTAGGAAATGTTCTGGCTAAGTTGAAGAGAACTGAAATAGGATATGTAACATGAACCTTGAAAAGGCTCTCAATGTTTTTTCTCAGAAAATGAATCAATCAAACCAAACCCTTCTAGCAAATAAAAACTATCTAAATTAGTACACAGACATAGTAAACACCACAATACTGTTAATCACCAGAATGTTAGTAGTATAATTAGAATAGCATATCAACATCGTTATTGAAAATCTGAAACTATCCTTTACATATGAAACAATTATCAGCACTAATGCCTCCTCTGAAAACTTTATCCCTACTGCTCAATACACCTTGGTGTGGGACCTACTATTACTAGTCATGCTAAGCATTTTGTGGGTCATTTCAGTACAGACTATTGCTAAATTTTGAGAAATTTTCTTCTGTTTCTTTTTATTTTGAACATTTTTTCTGTTTTTTCTACCATTAATCAAATTTTGAATATTAAACATTGATTTACTAAGTATAAATACTTTTTTATATAATCTCTAATAGCTTTCCATACCTCTCTTAAAATTATATTACTGTTGATAAAAAGAGACAATGTACTATTTCTTGAAGATGCTAAATTGAGTGATAACTTCCCTTTGTGAGGAACGAAATAAAATTTCCAGCTGTGATTTTAAAATCCTACTTAATAAGACTTTCAAAATTGTAACTGGAATTCATATGCATTTCAAAAGATTTATAAATCAAATGATTTTGAAGAAAAGAAAATCTTTGAAACATAATGAGCTCACATTTTAGAAACATGCTAAATTACGAAAGTATCACCATACTAACTGAAAAAGACAGACATAAATATTAGGTACTCTGACAGAACAGAGAGCTTACCCAGATAATTAAACATCAGAGGAAAAATATCTTTTTATAATGGTCCCTAAATATTTCCCTTGAAATTTTATTATAGTATAGTATACTATACTAGAGTACTATAGTATTATAGTATGAAAGTCTTCCAGCTACCAGAAAAGGAAGGAAACTATCGCTTAATAATAATCTGTAAATTAATTCAGCAAATACACTGGTCATCACCCTTAATCAACTAGTTTTCTAATCTGTCCTATAAGACACTTCTAGAAATATGCTCTACTTCTTCCTTTATACTCTAGTTATAATAAATTCTGTATTAAAGTAGTTCACTGTACTTTTTAAAGAGTTGTTAGTGGCAGTAAGATACAAATTATTAAATATAAGTTACTGACTTGAAAATTTAGAAGCCAAAGAAATAGGAATTAAACACTGCCCACACAAAGGCTAATGCCCAATCTACCTCTTTCCTCATCCACTCTTTCCATGTTGAAGGCTCTGCTATGCTGATTCAAGCTGAGCTGTTGTTCGTGCAGGTCTACAGGAACAGGATTTATGCCAGTCCCTTCAAGGTATAATCTGATGCGCTGCCTCCATAACCACCTTACAAAAGGGAAGGAAAAGAAAGTTTGGTTAAAATGGAATACAGCAAGCCAAAATATCAGCCATTATAATAACTTCATCATATCAAAATACATATTAAAAAGCTAATTATTCCATAAATTATACCAGAAACATCTAAAACCTACAGGTTCCTGCTTAAAGACACATTTGAATATTTAGTTCTCTACCCAGTTAAAACAAAAATCTCTCAAGTAACTTGAATTAAGCTCTTTTATCTAGAACCCATTTATGAGATAGACATAAGCATGTGTTTTGCTCAACAAAATATATATAAAAATAAATTAAAACACTATCATATTAAGGTGTTACCTTTTAAATCTCCACAATTTCATAACAGTGACTTTCTTAAATAATAAAAGAAAAACAGATTAAGTAACTAAGCAATTAAATAATATTTTTGATAAAAGTTTAAAAAGAGAATCATGTTTAGTGGATTTCCAAACCAATACTGATGTATCAAAAGCCAATGGGTCAGATTCCAGTAGATAAGAGTAAGTATGCAAAAATGTATACCAAATCCCAGCACTCTGGAAGCAGAGGTAGTAGGAGGACACTGTGAGTTCAAGGCCACACTGAGACTACATAGTGAATTCCAGGTCAGCCTGGACTAGAGCAAAACCCTACCATGAAAAACCAAAAACAAAATAAAACAAAACAAAAAAATTATTCCTAATTAGTGATGATACACTAGTTACCCAAAAGCTAGTCTCTGGTGATACAGGTGATTGTACAGAACTGAAGTTTTTTTTGTTTTTGTTTTTCAATAGAAACAGGTGTATATTATACAACTTAAAACTGTGTATTAGTTAATACTTAACACTCTTTTATATCTTTCCAAATGCATACTGCATGCTTATACTATGTTTACCAGCAATCCCACTGAGGAGGTCCACAGTGGAATGGGGGCAAGGAGGAGGAAAATGATGGCACCAATTCATGATTCTGTTCATACAAAATTAAAATAAACAAAAATGTAAAACTAGATGAAAGAGATGATTTTCTAGAAGGTGAAAAATATCAAAATAGACTCAAGAAAGAAAAGGTTTTTAACATGGTGCCAGAATTCAGAAGTTGGCTGTAAAATCAGATTTCCTGAAAGTGTACTTCTAGAACTATCAATTCTTAGCTATGACTTTGGGAAAATTTCTTTACTTTTCTATCTATGCTTCAGTATAAAAAATATAGTATGAGAATACAGTAAAGCTTTTTGAAGAAGAGCTGAAGAGGAGGAAAAACTACTTATATTCTACAGCATAGCAGGATAACAGGTGACAACAGTGAGTGCAGTGAGCAAGCAGGTAGGAGTCTGGATGCTCTCAATACAAAGTGAGAAATACCTGATAAATTACCCTGAACTGTGTTGGGCATCACTTGGGGTGGAGCTGAGAGGCAGTCAGACATAAACTACAGCCCTGAGAAGGCCCTGGTTCCAAGAATCTTGGTCCAAATCCTGGGACAAGGGACTTGAGCTGAAAAGCCAAGTCCCAGCAGCCTTCTGTGAAGTCAAGACCTGCAGGGACCACTCCCCCTTCCAGGCACGCAGGAATGCTGATAAGCCTTGGGTTTTGTTTCCTCACAGCTCAGTGACCTACTACCCTTGAAACTCCTTGTAAGGTCAGAGCTCCTCTGCAGGGACTACCATCTGTTACATGCCTAAAGTCAAGTAACTCCAGCCACCAGGTGCTGAAAAAGTCCCTCCAACTTTATGCAAGCCAGGCATCGGCAGGTTAATGGCCCCTGCCAATCCTCTCTTGACCGATATTAGCAAAGAAGCCCCTACAGGCTAATGAGGCATCCACAGGCTACTTTGCCCCCACCAATCCCCTCACAGCTTGTCCTCCTGCACCTCCTTCTCCCTCCTGCATAAAAGCACCTTCCCCAACATAATAAATGAGCTGTCCATGAGGCTATCTCCCGAGAGGAAGAACTCTCTGTGCTCATGGCTGTCCCAAGACTCTGTCCACCCAGCTCCAGGGATAAACAGGGGTGTTGATACACAGGATGCCCCAAGGAATCCACAGACCCACAGCTGGCGCCCAACGTGGTGCCCCTAGTGGGCAGGACAGCAGGTACTGGGGCAGCAGGGAAGGTGAGCACTTCCCTCACATGCAGGGAGGAGCACGAGGTCTTGCCTCCACAATCTGAGGGCTGGAAGGTTCTTCTTTTCTCTCTTTTACTTTTGGTCAACGCCCTCACGAGGGACTCTTCAAAGGCAAAAGAGCAGCTGAGATCTCTTGGCTGAGGCTACTCTTCAGCAGAGAAGGAAGGCTCCTAGCCAGGTGTTGACTACCACCTCCTATCTTAGCCTCTCTTTAACAGGTTTCTTTTTTCCTCCTTTCTGTCTTAATCTCTCTCTTTAAACAAACCCAGTAACACAGCAAACAGATCAAGCTAAAACAAAGGCTACCCCACAGAAGGTACAGAAAGCTCTTTATATGAACAAAGACAAACGGCTAAGCAGCGTCTTGTATATTTGCTTTTACCTAAACAAAGGCAGAAAACTAGGGTTTCCACTTGCCTGGCTTTCTCTAAATATCTTAAAAAAAAAAAAAAAAAAAAAAGAGCCTCCAGGAATGCCCTGAGACCCTTATACTCACAAGGCCAGCCTGCATTCCTGAGTAAGGAGAACAGGCCAGGCTATGGGACAACTAGGTCCCTCACCCATGTCAAGCCAGGCACTCAGGCTGGGCAGGAATGGGGCCTATATTCCTAGTTTGCTAACAACAGGTGGTCAAGGAACCTCTGTTCACTAGCAGAGCAGCTAAAAGTAATAAAGACTTTAATTTTAATAAATAAATAAAATAGGTACTTAAGTTAATTAAGTTTAATTCAATTAACTTAATTTCTAGTCAATTTATAAGCCTTTTTTCTCTGTAAAACATTTATTTATACAGATACTAAGGTGGGTCAAGCCTCATGGCACATATGATATCTCTGATTTTTATAGATAAGAGACAAGGAAATCACAGGGTTCTTACATTTACTAGGTTAATAAAAAAGATTCCCCCTTCTGGGTTATTCAAGGTCTTCTCCAGTTATAAAACTGTTCTGTTATTTCTCTAACTATGCTACAGAATTAATGTTTTTCAGCCTATCCGGGCCATCTTTGGAAATTCTACCAAGGGTGATTTGTCAAATATATTCAAAGTTTTTAAAGGTAACAAAATCATTCCAGATACAATAAAGGTGTTAATAAAAATTGTCTCAGGGACTATTATTGTTTTGCCTATACTCTTTTAAAATGTACATCATAAAACATATTAAAGCTTATTTACCAAAGATATCTTACATCCATAGACTATAAAATCTATGGATATATGCTGATAAATATTATTATAAAAATGTTTGTCAATTTTCTTAAAATTATATCCATAAAAGTATTACATAAAAAATACCTAATATTTCCTATTAAGTAGGATATCTGATTTTTCTGATACTGGATTACTTGCTTTCTATTATTTCACAAAGAGTTAATTTGGTACAATTTCTCTTAATCCTATAATGAATAAAAAACTAATTTCTATAGACAAATATATTAGATGCCAGTTCTTCTATAAAAACTAACTATATGTGCTGGTTCTCAAACATGGATTAAACAATAAAGAAAAAAACAGATGTTTTAATGTGCTCAATCTGATTCTGTCTCCAAAACAGAGCTCTTTTGGAAATAGATCCAGAAACAGACATGTTTCCCAATGCTTCCTCATAAACCAGACTGGCCCACTGGTTAATGACAAATATAATGGAAATCATAATACAAGGAGATTTATGTTTTCTTTTGGGTACTAAAGTCAATGATCATTTGGGTAAATTAATTTTTGTTTCTGTCAAAAAGACTGGTCTCAACACTCTTAAAAAAAGTTTCCACAACAAGTCAGTTTTAAACACTAAATAATTCTCTAACCTAACTTTTTGTAAAACAAAGTACAACCATTCTTTTACTTGTAAAACCATCTAAACTGACCATTGCTGTCAGCTGGACCTGATCACTACAGTTACAGTTTCTAACTCAGTCACTCCTAACTCTCTAATCCTAGCTATGTTAATCTGTCCATGGGTTAAAGGATATTTAAACAGAGTCAGCCATTAAGCTTGCATAAGATATATATCAAAATAAAGACAGGTATTACCATAGAGCTGTTCTTAAGGAAACCAGATGATTAAGATATTAAAAATATCTGATATAAATTTTTTCTCCCTTTTATTGTTACTTCCCTTTTCAATTCATGTCCTAATTGTGGTTCTATATAATGTTAATAATAGGAAATATATGGGCTGGAGAGATGGCTCAGCAGTTAAGGCACTTGCCTCCAGTGCCTAAGGCCCCCAGTTCAATTCCCCAGGTCCCACATAAGCCAGACCCACAAGGTGGTGGCCCTGGTGCGCTCTCTCTCTCTCTCTCTCTCTCTCTCTCTCTCTCTCTCTCTGTCTCTCTCTCTCTCTCTCTCTCGCTCTGTATCTCTCAGATTGAAAATGAATAAATAAAATATTTTTAAAAAATAATAATAATAGGAAATATAAATGCTAGGTGTGTTGTGATGTAATTAATAAAAAGAAATTTCAGTGGAACTTTAATGAAGAAAAATAAAAAATAATATTTTTAAAAAGGTACTAAGAAGGGACATTATTAAAGAAGGGATTTCTCTGAAATTGAGAAAAATATATTTAGAGATTACAGAGGGACCTCAAAAGGATGATAGAGATATTACTAAGTGATAATACATGGCATTTTAGACCAGACAGGCTTTATAGCCCATGCCTTTGATCTTAGATTCCATATACACATGTATATGCAAAAACTGTCCTTCAGAGGCTCAAGGACTCAAAAAAAAAAAGGTTCTGATAACTTTCAAAAAAAAAACAAAGCTTAAAACAGGTTGGCTCTGTCATAAGCCTCCAACCATCAAAATGGTTTGCTACACAGTGGAATCTAAGACAAAATGTGTGCTGGACAGCTCCCAATGACACTAAAAGGCTCATGATACCAATCTCTGTCCCTGGCTTGCCCCAGGGTAGATTAAAAGATGTACTCTAAGATTTCCTTAGATACAGGAAAGACAAAATAAACACCTTAATATGCCCAGCTAACATGCTAATTTTTAAACACAAATAGATTAAGAATGTTTTACAATGGTATTATCATCTACTCTGTTTTTAGTCCATCCATTGGACTAAAACATATAATCTGATACATAAAAACTCTCACCAAATATAAACAAAAATCTCTAAATGATACTACTAAGGGAATTCTCCTTCTTAATTCTAAAATTCAAATGATAAAAAAGGCAATCATACAAAATCACAGGGCTCTAAACATCCTCACAGCTGCCCAAGGTGTCCTGTGTCCTGTTATTAAAGTTAAATGCTGTGTATATCATTTTCTAATAATTCTGTTAATGTGTGTCATCTGCTTTACAAGCCATACAGGAACAGTCTCAGACCATATCAGATGCTATGATGCCATTTGATAAATAATTCTGGGGTAAATCTCAAGTTTTTTTGTGGTAGACAATCCAACACTGTCTACCCTGGACCGTTCTACACCAGACACCCTGTATAAAACATTCCCCAATTTTTTTTCAGGGGAAATACCCCATTTCCTGCCTCATAATGTTGACAATGTATAATTGACGGGTCTCTCTTGGGCTTTAGCTAGGGACCCTCCCCTCTTTGAGAGATACCCCCACTGCCATAACTTCATGTCCAATTCAAAAGAAAATAGATAAAGAGACTCCATTGTCCACATCCCCCAAAAACAGTTGGGGTATCCTCACGAGAGGGGGGAAATATGAAAAGTTAGGAGGAAGACCCCACACAATGTTGCCACACTATCAGTCTCTGCCCAGTGTTATTTCTACTCTTATGTATAATCCCTTATTTATAAAAATTTGGATCTAAACAACAAATTATGAGCCTTACCAACGTCACCACCCCTCAGGCCCTCATAGCCTTGCCCACTATAGAATATAAGAACCTCTCCATAAAAGATAATACTGCCCTATTATAATTACATAAAGGGGGAGTTGTTGGGCATCCCTTGGGGCTGGAGCTGAGAAGCAATGGATCCAGGCAGTCAGACATACACTGTAGCTCTGAGAAGGAAAGATGAGAAGGCCCTGGTTCCAAGAATCTGGTCCAAATCCCTGGATGAAGGACTTGAGCTAAAAAGCCAAGTCCCAGTAGCCTTGTATGGAAGCCAAGACCTGCAGGGGCCACTCCCCAATCCAGGCATACAGAAATCCTGATAAACCTTAGGTTTTGTTCCCTCACAGCCCAGTGACCTACTGCCCTTGAAATTCCTTATACGGTCACAGCTCCTCTTCAGCTGCTGCTATCTGTTACATGACTAAATTCACATAATTCCTGCCACCTCCAACTTAACTGAAAAAGCCCCTACAACTTATCAATGCAAACCAGGCATCAGCAGGTTACTGACCCCTGCCAATCCTCTCTTGACCCACATCAGCAAAGAAGCTCCTACAGGCTAATGAGACATTGTGGTAGTTTGAATAATGTCCCCCAATAGAATTTATTATAATTGTGTTTATTAAATTGTTAATTGTCTCCAGCCAGTTCTGGCTGGAGGAGGTGTGTCACCTTGGCCAGATCCTAGAGTTCATCCTTAAGGTGTTTCTGGGGTGGGTCTGGAATTATAGCTATACATATGCAAAAAGCAGTCTGAGCTCAAGCCTGGAGTTTCTTTTGTTTGCCAGTTTGGAGTGTGCTTGCTTGCTTGAGGTGCTGGTGGTCTCTCTCTCCTCTCTCTCCTCTCTCCCACCTCTCCCCCTCTCCCTCCTGCTCCCCTCCCCTCCCCCCCTCTCTCTGCTTGCTTCTGTGAAAGGGGGCCAGCCTTTTTCCTTAACTTCCCCTGGGTCTGTTACTTCAATAAATACCTTCCTCCCCAAAATTGTGCCTGGTTTGGAGATTCATCCCAGCAGCATGTGACTGACTACGACAGATATCCACAGGCCACCTTGGCCCCACCAATCCCCTCGCTTCTTGTCCTCCTGTCCCTCCTTCTCCCTCCTACATAAAAGCACCTTCCCCAACTTAATAAATGAGCTGTTCACTCTCTTGAAACTGCCTCGCAAGAGTTCTTCCTCTTGCATACTCATGGTTGTCCCAAGACTCTGTCCACCCAGCTCCATGGATAAACTGGGGTGTTGATGCACAGTGACCCCCCCCAAGTTATCCACGGACCCACAAAACTAAACACTACAAATTGTATATATCTTTGAAATGTAATACCACTCCCCTTAAATATGCTTTAAATGCTAATTAAAAATGAAAATATACTTTAAATATGAACTTCACAAATATCTGGGGGAAAAGCTTTCAGACTATAAAAAGTAGTCTAATTTGACTCTGGCATATGACTGCCTAGTCATATCTCAGCTTCTTCCTCCACCTGCCTCTTGATAGTCTGAGCACTAAACAGGCTGGGAGAAATTTGTTTCTAAAATCCCATCCCCATTGCTTACTGTTAAACACTTCATACGTAATACAGAGATAGATACCAAGAAGCTCAGTATGGTTGGATTAAATAACCCTCCACTGATTACTAAATTAAAGTTATAAAAAAAATATAAAAAATTTCAGAATTGAGCCTTCAATTTTAACACAGGTTTAACTAACTTTCTACCAAATTGCTGGAAGGATGTAGTAAGTCCAATTAAGCAGAGGTTAAGCCTTCCTCTCACTGAAGAAGAGGAACACCTGCCCAGTCTTCTCTTCCTGGTTCCCATGGGAATAGGATAAGGTAAGACAGAGCTACTCCTAACTCACAATATGTTACTATTACAACCATAGGAAAACCAAATTTATCACAATTGTTCTGGTTTTTAGGAGCATTAATGATACATACTTATTAAAATATATAATAATAACAATAGTAAGAAATTCCTACCTGAACTCACCACGGTAGAACTTCTTTAAGGCTTCTGGGAAGGAATGTGTGTATCTCACAGGCAGACATAAATGACCTTCCGACCTTTATTTTAAATGGGTGTTTGGGTGGTATAAAGAGGAGAAAGGAAGAGGGGTACAGAGAAAAAAAATCAAAAAGTTATCATTAAACTACAAAAATCAGATGTGTAATTTTTAAATTTTTACTCTATATGTGATTATTTTGCAACAAACTGTATTTTTACAAACAATGAAAAAAAATCAAACAAATAGTAGCTTTAATAATACAAATACCTAAGTGTCTGCATCATGGTGAAACTAAAAATAATTGCAAGTATGCTACTCATTACCCTATAAAGTTATCTAATGGCACCGTGTGATGTGCCTGCATCTTGCCTTTAACTACTAACTGCAGATAAGCCACTTCGGTATCAAGTTTCCTTGTTTCTAAAATTGTGACTAACCCAACAACCATGATACGTTGTTCTAAAGAATCAAATTATTTATGTGGAAGTGTTGTCCACCACAATCTCTACTAAAATATCAACTAAGATATCTGTAAACCAAAGATCTGGAAAAAAAAACTAATTCCAATGTAATCCTTCATATGTTTAAAATATATATAAGGATGAACTCCTTCAAGGAACTCACAGCTTGTTGCAAAAGACAAATGAAAATGAGTAACTTCAAAGGACAACTTGGTAAGAGTCCCTATCAGCTGCTACAGGAAGATAACAATACATGACACCTAACCACAGCACCATCACCACCTTCAGATGGTGCTGTGGTCTTGAAGAAATGGTGTAGGGCAGGCCTAGCAAAACAAACTCCTGATAATGAATGTAAATTAATGAACAGGAAAAAAAGCTTTTTCCAAGTGTGGCTAGTTAATCAATCCATCTACTTGGGTCAACACTGAAGATAAGAAAGAGCCTAAGTTTTTTTTTTTTTAATTTGGGGGATTCATATCTTGAGAGAGGGTCTGACTGTGTAGCCTAGACTGGCCACAAACTTATCCCACCCTCAGCCTCCAGGGTGCTGGGATTACAAGTATGAGTATGCACCACCACACCTGGCTTCTGATTTTATTTTAATGTTTTTATTCACTAGTACTTTACATGGTGATAACTACATAAAAAGGCAACAGCATTCATTTCATAGAATACCTGTTGAGGTCAGATGTAAGTCTTAATGCAGACAGAAGGATCACTTATGAGGTTATACTATGTATCAGTTTGAACTACAGGCATCTGAGGGTTTTGCTTGGGCATCTAGATTCATTTCCACCACTGATTAAGGCTGAGGGCCTCAAGTCATCTTCTTGTGAGCCTCTCTCCAACAGAGCCAATATAGCTCTAACCATGGTTTTAAATCATATGGTTGTACTTTGCTCTAAGCCTTTCAGAAAGAGTCTAGACTGTTCCTAGAAGGGTTTCAATGAAACACATTTTTTAACTGAAGACTATATAATGCTTGTGGGTACACGAGGATAGATAAAACTAGACAAAAAGGTAAACAACAAATGGCAAAAGATCAATATATTACCAATAGATTTGCAATGCATCCTAATGATCACATGAAAACCCTAAAAGATTTTAATTAAGAAGCTACTATAGGGGCTGGGGAGATGTCTCAGTGGTTAAAGATGCTTGCTTGCAAAGCAAAGCCTGCCAGCCTGGGGTTCAACTCCCTATACCCATGTAAAGCCTGCACAAAGTGGCTCATGTGTCTGGAGATTATTTGCAATGGCAAGAGGCTCTGGCAAGCCCATTCATATCCATTCTCTTTCTCTCTCTCTCCCCTTGCAAATAAATAGAAACTTATAGAAAGAAGTGACTACAATCAGATTTGCATTTTAGAAAGAAGACCCTAAGTTGTGCTATGGTTTACATATAAAATGCCCCTCACAGACTTGTATGTTTGGAGTTAGATGAGGACTCACTATAAGATTCTGAGCAGAGAAGTTACATGCTGGCACACCCTAGTAAGGGCAGAAGCAAGAAGATGATCTGGAGAGTAAAGGAGAAGAGAATGCCGAGGGTAGAATCTGTGTATTGAAGCAGTGATCAAAAATAAGAACCTTCAAAAAAGAAAGCTAATGGAGGTAGAAAGAAAGTGATGTCATGAATGCCAGCAAGGGAGCAGCTACATTGAATACCCCGCAGAAACAAGTAAGATGAAGACTAAAATACCTGCTAAATTCAGAATACCATTGATCTCTAAAGTACAAAGTGTTATCATCAAACTAGCTAAGGGGAAATCTAGAAGAGAGACCAAAGTTTTGCAATAATTTGGAAGTAAGGAAACACAATATACCGTGCTTGGGATTAAAGAGAAGGAAAATAACTGAGAGACGTAGGTATGATTTATAACATATTCTTGGAAAATAGGAGTCTTTAAAAAAAACTTTCATTCTGTTTCTATAGTTGCTACAACAAGGCTGAAATCTTTAACAAAGTTAATTTAAAAGTATTAAGAAAACACAAGATTGCTAATATGTTTTTCCAATCTTTATAATAGATATTGAAGACTCAATCTACATGCTTTCAGTTTTTCAGATATAGCTCCCTGACTCTCCATTTGTAATATATTTTATTTTTTATAATATCAAAAGCAATTTTTATTTTTGACAATTTCATACATGTAAATATAATGTATCCTGATCTCATTCTCACTAAATTAATCCACTTCCTACTTTTATGGTTTTTTGTGTGTGGTGTGACCCGCTCACTGAGTTAGTTAGGGTTTTGTGCATGAGCGGTGGCTACACCACTGAGGACCATGACTTCTTCCCAGCATCCTTAACTGACAAAGGCTCCTCTGGAGGAGGGGGGGTCACTGGGCCTTTCTCCAACCCTGCTGGACTGCTCACAGGCTCAATCTTGTGCAGGTAAACATAGCTCCCAGGAGCTTACAAGTGCAATGGTCATATCATTTCCAGAAACGGCAAAAAATAAGAGTCTTGACTAAGACTTTAGCCTGAGGAGCCATGAGCGGAGATAGAAAAAAGGGGACAACTAAAAGAACAAGGAGAATGGTTGAAGAAGTTCCAATCCAGCAGCTTCCATTTCCTCTGAAAAGCAAGGAGGGTTTATTCAAGGAAGAAAAAGGAATGCAAAAAAATATTCAAAAGCTAAGCAGCTGCTCTTGGAGGAGTTACCATGGGGAATGGGAAAGAGAGAGGACTAGACTGCAAGTGTGGGCCACGCTACAGACCCTGGCACAGGTGCTGAAGACGGGATAGCACACGTGCCAACAAGCTCAGGCTAAAAAGAACTTTTCCCAGATGTTTTCAAAGCTGATATGGGAATGCAAAGGATGCTAGTCAGCTTATCTAGGAGCGAATAAAATACAGTGACTTGAAAATATTGAAGAAGCCATCAAGGAAGTAAATGAACAAAGGAGAACTAAAGAATGAAAACAGAGGAGATCAAAATGCCAAAAGTCTAAGGGCAGACTTAGGAGGAGGAGGAGGGAACAAGTCTGCTATGAAGGTAGGAGGTCTGCTCTTACAACCGAGATTGTAGACCTGGGAAAATTCCAGATGATTATAAGGCCCAGGAATGGTCCTGGCTGTGAGGAACTGGAGTAAAGGGATCACTGAAGCTGGAAAAGAGAAGCACAACAGTACTCAGATAAGTCTCCTCAAAGACAAGGAGGGACATCCAGAAAGGCCAAACAAGGAGTGGGCGAGTCACAGGAGTCTTCAGTAATACCAAAGGTTCCCAACAGTTACCAGGTCACTCCTACATGCCTGAATTTCCTCACTGAATTGCTTTTGTTGCACGGTCCTAATGTCCATGGCAGCCAGGCACTTAAACAGCATGCACCACAGTAAAATTCTGTGGCGAGAGCCCAGCAATGTGACTGCACTAGAGAAAAAAAAGAATAGCTTCCAGAGTATACTATTTATCAAAATCAGATACGCGACAAAGTACAGCAGACACCCACAAACCAAATGCAAAATAAGTGTTTTTCCTTACCGTTCAGGATCAGTGTTTACCCCTATCACTGGTTTAAGTCTGTCCAATACTTTACTTGCTGCCAGAAGCATGGTGCCATCACCTAATACAGACCACAGCATATAAAGAGACCAGTTACAAAACGAGTTTTTAACGTCATGTTGAAAAATGGTGCTTTTAACAATCACATCCCACTCGGCTGACTGCCCCAGCTCTTCAAAATCACCTGCTATATCTTTGTAATCTACCAGGGTTCCAGCACTGCCAGGACAGCAGGCAGACCATTTGTAATGAGGAGGTTGTCCTGTACACTGAAGGATATTTAGCAGCATTTCTAGTCTCTCTCTACTCAGTAGATGACAGAAATGCTACCCAGTTAAGAACCATTGCTGTAATCCCCAAACTTTTTACTCCTGTAACACCAGTCCAAATTCGGACTTTTCTCTCCAGGAATTATAGTTAATTTAAAGCTTTAGATAGAATGGTCACTAACAATAATATAATTCAGGAAAAAAGTTGTAATTCTATCAGGGCCAAAGAAAGAGGGAAGTTATCTAGTCTCACCAAGCTATAACCTGCAGGGTTTTTTTTTTTAATTAAAACTGGCACAAATAAACCAAAACACAATTATAACTAATCTTTTGAATTATATTTGAAGTTGAAAAAAGAACCACTTGGGCTGGAGATGGCTCAGCAATTAAAGGCACTTGCCTGCAAAGCCTGGTGGCCTGGGTTCAATTCCCCAGTGCCCATGTAATGCCAGATGCACAAAGGGGCGTAAGCAACTGGAAGAAATCTGAGTGGTAGGAGGTAATGGCATACCCATGTGCGCTCGCTCTCGCTCGCTCTCTCTCTCTCTCTCTCTCTCTCTCTCTCTCTCCCTCCTTCCCTCCCTCCCTGACTGCCTCTATCTCTCTCTTGAATAAAATATTTTTAAAACAACTTAAATCTACATACAGAGATATACCCATCAACCCTCACATATGCTATAAATACAATTGATCTGTTTTAAAACTAATCCTAAAAATTCACAAATTTGTCTGCTAGAAGGACTCTTGAAAGTTTCAAAAGAGCTAGACTCCAGTGTATTTGGAAATAATGTGGATTGAAAACCAATTCCATAACCCAATATTCCTGACACTATAAAAAATTACCTCCTGCAGCTATGACAGCATCAGCCCATCCAACAGTCTCTTCATCATATTCTCTCCTCTTGACTAGACGAACTTCAATTCCCTCATTCCTAGGGTAGAAAAATAAATGGCTGTAAAAGTTTCCACTGGTAACTTAGGTAATAAGGGTCTATTTTCTGAGAGGCAGATTAGCACAACAGAGATACAGAACAGATTTACTCTGTAGGAACAAACTTAGGTGTTGATTTGTAAAGTTAGCTTCATCATATTACATTAAATTATATTATATTATCTATGATATGATGATATGTCAGGAAGCACATGAATAAACTCAAAAGTTAACAATTATCCAAATCTCCAAGGTCCTTATGTTTATAACCTATAACAAATAATTGTGGTTGGTCAGATTATAATTTTCGTCTATTTCTGATGTAAAAATTGTTCCAAGATTAACATTTAAGGCATACATTATAAAGCCAAATCTGAAACAGTGACTAAAGTACTTGGTAATTTACATACTCTTAAACTAATCCTCTTGTATTCCCATAAATTATTCAATAACTGAATTCAATTGCAAATTAATTGATGTCTCTATGTTGGTAATCTTAGACACTGAAGAGATATTACTATGAGTTCCCATGTAATATACTTTCTAGTTTAAGAAATAAAACCTTTACACAGACAGCTGAAGGCTGCTATTTACTGAATGAACTCTGCAGAAAAGTTTATTTTCTGGCAAGATCAAATAAAATGCCTGTGAAATTTTTAGAGTAAAATAAAAAAGTTCCTTAGAAAATAATAAATTCAGGTCCACTGGCCTCAATAATAACAACAAACTTGACTAAAAAAATCTATGGGTTAGCTACTAGTACAAAAAAGATTGAAAGTTCTGAATATAAAAGTTCACCCAAGACCTTGTCTCACGGACTTACCGTAAGCTATCTACTATATGTTGTACATTTTTGGTATGAATATGATGTCGCTCAAGTAGTCCACTGTAGCTAGAGCCTTTCAATGCAAGCTGTATCAAAATACAAGAAATAGAAAGTGTTTTACTGTATGAAATATTTTAATTCTTTATCATTAAAAGGCTTATGTAAAATAAAACTTTTGAAGCAATCTAATAAGCACCATTTTTCAACATGATGTTAAAAACTCGTTTTGTAACTGAAGTCTCGTTATGCACTGTGCTCTGTATTAGGTGATGGTGCCATGCTTCTGGCAGCAAGTAAAGTATTGGACAGGTTTCAATTTGAAACCGATGAGTTCAAATTGAACTAGAAACCCCGATTTCAGAAAGCTATGATTCAATATCAAATATTAATATCAAAGACAGTTTTCTGAATCATGTAATCAGCAGTATCTCAAAACATACACACCGTATGGCTTTTTAAAGTGGGTTTTATGTTTGGCTATCAGAAAACCAAAGATATAGCCAGTCAGGTGGCCCTTGCTCTCCTTGGACTTGCTGCTCTCGTGTTCATATTTATGGACTCTATTTGAAATTGACTCTATATAATCTAAACAAAGGGCCAGTTAGCTTCCTGAGAAAGGATAACTTTCAGATATATAGACATATATTTTTGTCTGTTTGTTTTGAGGCAGCCCATGCTAACCTGGAACTCACTCTCTAGTCCCAGTCTGGCCTTGAACTCACAGAAATCCTCTTCCTACCTCAGCCTCCCGAGTGCTGAAACTAAAGGCTTGTGCCAACACACCCAGGGAGACACATGATCTTCAAGAATTACTTCTCCTTGATTGGAATAATTTTATATATATCTTATTAATACTCTCCTTTTCAAGTCTAAACAATTCAAAAAATTAAATGTAAGTACTTGCCTGATAGAGTCATAAATATATTATTTAAATCATTACTTGCTGAATTACAGAATAAAACTAATTACTAAAAGGTAATTCCAATGTGCATTTACCTTAGGGGGAGGTCAAGTTTTCTGTTTTGAGTCAGGAACTAATGTAGCTCTAACTTGCAAATCTTTTTAAAAATTATTTATTTATTTGATAGAGAGAGGAAGAGAGAGAGAATGTGCCACTGCAAACACACTCCAGACACATGTACCACCTTGTGCATCTGGCTTTACATGGGCACTACAGACTCAAACCAGGGTCCTTAGGCATTGCAGGCAAGCGCCTTAACTGCTGAGCCATCTCTCCAGCCCCATTGCAAATCTTGTCAGGGCCTCAACAAGTGCTGGTATTATAGTCATGTGCCACCACGCCTGGCTTGTATTTCACATTTTTAAAAGGTTACAAAGATAGCTATAACATCAATGATACATATTTAAAGAAAATTAAAATCAAGTATAATTTAATACTAAGGAATAGTTAATATTTTGATTCCTATCTTCTCATCCATCTTATATTTATAAATACTGGGTTAAGAATTTTAAAGTAGTTTTGTTCTCCTCTATCATCTAAAAAGTAAAGTTACGTTTCCCAAAAAGAGCTGAGAAAACATTTAGCTATTGTGGAAACTAGTAGATATTAAATGAGATCAGACAGCTTAACGTATTTGGAAGGTTGATATTGCTAAAATAAAAAGCAGCCCTAAATTCAAATCTATGAGAGCAGAGGTATTGGTAGGGGGATTCATAGGCTGAGGGCCAGAGTAAGGGCAAACGTTGAGGCAATAATAAGTAGAGTTGTTGATGAAAAATTTGGTTGGAGATGTTAATAAATACTTTTATAGGATCAGAAAATGGTTGGAGAAAATCATAGGGTCCTATACTATTAGGGCCTTTTCAAAGCTATATGTAACCTAAGATTTTTCGTTCTACTAGGGTAAGAAAAGCTTTAACAATGAGGAAAGGAACAATAAGGGTTAGAATGTTAATTAACTGCATAGATATTAAGAAGAGGATTTGAACCTCTGAGTGCAAGATCTTAAGTCTTGTGCAATTGCTGGGCTCTCCCATCTCAACTGCCCTGCTCTTGGGCAGGTTTTTGCACAACTTTTAGATTAAGATAAGTTCAGCTATTATATTTGGAGCACTAGTGGATCGGGGGCTCCACTTCTCTGGTCCTTTCATA
This sequence comes from Zapus hudsonius, assembly GCA_004024765.1. NCBI lineage: Eukaryota > Metazoa > Chordata > Mammalia > Rodentia > Dipodidae > Zapus > Zapus hudsonius. The sequence goes on along the minus strand of PVHP010007414.1, from coordinate 28,322 downwards.
CTAGGAGAAATTGCTAATAGATAGAAACTGACCTGGATTACTCGGGTCTAAACTCAGATCACGTAGGACTTTAATCGTTGAACAAATGAACCTTTAATAGCTTCTGCACCATTAGGATGTCCTAATCCAACATGGAGGTTGTAAACCCAACTGTCAATATGAACTCTTGAATGGAACAGCGCTGTTATCTCTAGGGTAACTTAGTTCACTGATCAAATTTATTGGGTCATTTTGATGAAATAAAAACTTTGACTTGTAGGTATTAGTCTTCATAAGTTCAATTCTTATCCATAAGCTTCATGCCGTTTAGAACAAATCAATGTCAAGAGTCCTTTTACAGGACAGCAGTGACTAAGGTACTTACTAGATAATCCCTCAATCTTTAATCAACACAAGTTTGAAAACTATTCTTCAGAGCAGAATTTCTCACTATGGATGAACATGCTGCTAACATTCAAGCAGCTGCCTTCATTAATCTGCCTCAGATAACTGACACTGTACTTACTTACTAACCATCTCTTGAGGAGTATGGACCTTTAAAAAAGCCTCTCCTCTCTACTCCTTCCCTCCATGGTACTTTAGAAGAAACCAAATGCTGATGTTTAGGACCCTCAATCACTATCCCAAACCCATAAGGGCTCAACATGAATGTGACCTTATTTGACATCTTTCTTTGGGTGGCTACTAGATATCTCAAATTAACATGTTCAATATCAAGTCATTAATTTTCTACTCCAGAGTCTCCATCCATGGTTTTGAGACCAGAGTCACACTGAAGCCTCCTCATCCATTATCTCCACAGAAGTTCACCAAGTTCTAGGTGTAATGCATGCATGTCTCGCTTCCTCACCACCCCATGGGACCTAGACTACTACTAATCAGGGCTCTCGTGGCTCCAGCTGTAATTAATCTCAGTTGTCAATTTGACAGGAATTAGAATCACCATGGAAACAAATATCTGGGCATATCTGTGAGGGATTTTCTCTATTAGGTATAAATGTGGGTGGTGCCATTTCATGGGCTGGCTGAGAAAGAGGATTCACTGCTCTCTGCTTCCAAACTTCATGCAAAGTGACTCACCAGCCTGCCACTGCATGCTTTTCCAGCCGTGCTGAGCATGCCCTGTGGAACTGTGGCCTGAAATAAATCCTTCCTTCCTCCCTCCCTTCTGCTGCTTTTTGCTAGTTATTTGATCACAGCAAGTAACATAACTAATATAGTCCCCTCCCGTTACTCCACAGATACCCACTCACTTTAAAACACGGGGAACAAGTATGAACCAAATAACAACTCACTCGCATGAGGCCTATGGGCTCTGACTCCTACGTCTTTTTTTCTGTCTCATTTTCTACACTCCAGACTCTGGCTTATTTCCACCAAACTTTTTTTTTTTTTTTGTACTTTCTAGAATGTTCTCCTCCTATAGCCCAGCCTTGATTCTCCCCACTTTGAGGTACAAATATGACCACAGTAATATGGCTCTGCTGGCGCTGCCACTGATCCAATAGCTGCCAGCCTCTGATGCTCACTCCCCAAACGTGTCAGTTCCCTTCTTGTATTTGCTGCACCTGCAATTACTTTGGGTATTTTTTTAAAATCATGAGTAAAGTTTTTTTAATGAGTGAATTCATTCATTTATGTTTCAGATTTTTGGAGAGAGAAGAGCCTACAGGGTACCACGCTTCAGAAAGGCAGCAACAGTGCTTTAGCAGTTAGCTTCTCGTTGTTGGGACAAATCACCTGGCCATATACACCTTATGGAGGAAAGGCTTTCAGGTTTACAGCTTTGAGGGGAAGCTTCATTATGGAGAAAAGCTTGGCAATCAGCTCTCAACATCACATATCCTCAGCAGAGAGACAACAGCAAGAGAGCTGGTTCTGAACAGTGGGACAGACTCCAACCCCAGGTGAGCCCCCAAACACACCTGCTTCAGCAAGGCTCCACCTCCCAAAGGCTCCAGCAGATGGAGACTAAGTAGGAAGCTAAATCACAAACACTTTGAGGCTGGGGGGGGGGGCATTTTCCATCCAAACCACCACAAGTACATAAGCAGATGCCAAAGAGTAGTCAAGTAACAAGAGTGCAAGAGCAGACCCCTCTACAGCAGAGCCTGAGCAGTCATGGAGGAGATTCTTTAGTCACTGTGAACGGCACATCGTTAGGAGTGAACACTTTACAAAGCCAGACCTTAAGGTTTTGAAAGATAAATGCATCCATTCAATTACCTGAGTACCCCTGTTCATTTAAATATTAGTTGTGCTCAGTCAAATGTACTAAACAGGACATTAAAATGGTCAAGAAAAATCACTGCCTTCTACTTCTATATTTGTTTGGTTCACTGTTTGCTTCCTCCCTCATACACTGGTACTGTTTATGGGTCCATCGCTTGCTGTTTTATCTGCTCATTTTATTTTCTTACACCAGGTACCCAACCTAGCTTTGAAATCTGTCCCATAGAAAAAAGTTATATTCATTTTTTATTAAGAATAAACCACAAGGTGGCCAATGCATGGAAAATTAGATTAACCTTTGTAGCATTATTTGCATTCAAGCTCTCTGCTACCTGAAAGTTGGTGGAATTACATACTTGAACCGGCACTGACTTGGTTATTCAAAAGTAAGTTGCTTTATTAAGATCGATGAAGTGAACAAAAGATTTGTTGTATTTAACTTTGCTTGTGTAGTGGTTTTAATTAATTAATTCTGCAGTACTAGAGTTCAAACCCAGGGCCTTACACATGCTAGGGAAGGGCTCTGTGACTAAGCTACATGCCTCAGCCTTTGATTTTTAAAATGATTTATGTTGAGGAAGCTGTTCTGAAGTGTTGCCTTTCTTTGATGAAGCATTATTGTAATAGGGAAAATAATAAAAATACACACAAGCCATTGTACAGGGTCACCAGCATTCAGAAAGTTTGTCTTAATTTGTTAATTTGTTTGAAGCATCACATTTTTTTAATAGCATGGCTCCCATAAATTCATGTGTTTTGAATGCCTGGCTCCCAGCTGGTGGCAATTTGGGAGGTAAACGCTTACCGGAAGTATGCTTCTGAGAGTGGGCTTGGGGTGCTCTATCCAGCTCCCCCTTTCCAGAACTTGGCTCCCTGTTTTGCTACTATTTCCACCCGCTATGAAAGAGATGATGTCTAATATTTGTTCATGCCATGTTTTCCCCTGACCTCATGAAGCTTCCCCTCAAGATTGTAAGGGAAAATAAAATACTTTCCTCCCATCAGCTGCTTTTGGTCAGGTACTTTGTCCCAGCAACTAGAAGGTGTTCTTCATAATACTTAACATGATCTTGGCAGGCTGAGACACAGCAAGGGTATAAAGGACACCTGAGAGAGTTAAGACTGAGCCTGACTTCAAAGCAGGACCAGGAATTGAATTGGCTCGTGGATGGAGAAAAGCATTCATAAGCAAACTGGACTGCAAAGACACGGAGAGAAAAAAATACAAATTAAATATCACTGAGGGGGACACTATCCAGAGGTACGGACAGGAGAACCTGGCTGATTACTAGTCTATCCATGGTCCCCTGTCACAAGGACTGATCCAGACGGCCCATGGAGGAGGTTATCCAGTTGAGGGGGAGGGGAGAGCAGTGGGGAATTGGGGATAACAACTCATTGTTTGCCCACTAAATGTTGTAACTCATTATGGACAATAAAAAAATTTAAAAAATAAATAAATAAATATCACTGAGTTAGAAAAGACTCAAATTTTGATAACCATGAAAAAACATGCACTCTCATAAATTACTGATGCAAATGAGCAGTGTATTAGGTGTTTTTTTTTTTGTTAATGTGACAAAATGCCTGACAAAACAACTTAAGGAAAAGAAGGTTTATTTTGGCTAACATTTGAGGGCTACAAAGCAACATGGCAGGGAAGGCATGGGGGCAGAAGCGCAAGGCAGTGTGTTCCTTCCATGTGTCCACAATCAAGAAACAGAGAAGATGAATGCTGGTGCCATTGGCTTTCTCCTTTCCCCTGTTTATTCAGTCTGGGATCCCAGTTCACGAAATGATAACATCCACACTAAGGATGTCTTTACTCCTCAGTTAAAACAACGAAGGATGACACACTCTCACGAGACAAGGCAGAAGTGTATCTGGGTGATTCCGAATCCAGTCAAGTTCACAATGAAGACTATCCCACGTTCATCCCTTGTCAACTTAATACCCAAACATAACATCATTCCATCCCTGATCACCAAAGGCTTGTGGCCATCTCATAATGCAAAATGTATTTCAAACATCTCTAAGAGTTCTCAAAGTCTTAACAGTCCTAACATTGTTCAAAAGTCCAAAGTGCTTTCTGAAACTTAAGGAACTCTTAACTGTTAGCCTCTATTAAATTAAAAAGTTACATATTTCCAATATACAATGGTACAGAATATACATGCCTATTCCAGAGAGAGAGAGAGAGAGAGAGAGAGAGAGAGAGAGAGAGAGAGAGAGAGAGAGAAATGAAGGCACCGCAAAGAAAGACAAGGTCAGAAGACCAAAACCCAACAGGGCAAACAGCAAACCCTGTGGCTCCATGTCCAATACCTGGAGCTTGTGGCGGCATCATCTGGGCTCCACAGACCTGGGAAGCCCCACCCCTCAGTCCTGTTGCCTGTGGTACTTGTAGCCTCTCTCTTAGACCAACCTATTCATGCCTTCAGCTTTCCTTGCCAGATGTTCCATTGCCCTGACATCTCCAACACCATGGAGTTGTCAGTGCACCTTAGGCTTCCCCTTCAAAGCTTCACACAATAACCTCTCAGGGCCTTCCTGCAGGGAATCTGACTCCACTATACATTTTAATGGCAGCTTTCTGGAACATTGGTGAAAGCCTCCATGACCCCCTTACTCATACACTTTACATGCATACAAAATCAGCACCATTTGTACAACACTGGCAGGTTCTGATGCCAGCTCAAGATAGTGTGGCCCCTTCTAGCATATCTATAATTACCTATGTAGCCAATACTAGGAAAACACTTCCCTAGGCAGTTATTTTCCAACAGGGAACTCCTTAAGTGGTGCTCTCAGTTCAGTTGCTCTCCTTTCAAATAAACTTACATTTTCACAGGCTGAGCCTTTGATAGGTGGAGTCGAGCCCTCAAGACACCTTTCCTAATTTTCTACTGCTAAGTGGGCGGTTTCTCCTTGGTTTCACTAATCTCTTTTTAACAACTACAGCTACTTTCTCCATAAACCTTTCTTTTCCCTAGTTTTAAACTCATGCCCTGTTCTTCTTGCTAATCTGTGCATTTTTTCATATCCTTCTGCTCAGTGTAGATCTAAATAGCAGTAAGCAGTAACCATGCCACAGCTTAAATGATGTATCTTAAAATTTCCTCTACCAAGCATCCTAATTCAGCTTTCCTCATTTCAAAGACACAAGCTGAATATAGTCAGAACCTTTAGCTTCTAGCCCACCTCTAGCCCAGTTTCCATCTCATGAGGCTCTCCTCCAATGTTCACATTTCTCTCAGCACCCTAGTCTTCTGAGTTCCTACCATAATGGTTCGCTCAAAGCATGCAAGGACTTCACACTTGTACTTTCTTCCCACAAGCCAACTGTAAAGGCCTATGAACCACTTGGTCAGGTAGTCACAGCAATAGTCCCACTTCTCAGTACCAACTTTCTGTATTGGTTACTTTTCTAGGTGCTGTGACAAAAAGCAACATAAGCATGGGGGTGGTATTAGGGTTAATGGTTTGAAGGAATACAATCCATCATGAGAGGGAAGGCATGGTGGTGGGAGCATAAGGTATCTGCTCCTATTGTGTCCACAGTCAGGAAGCAGAGAGAAATGAATGCTGGTGCTCATTAGTTCACTTTCTCTTTTTCCTTGCTCTTCCAGGCTGGGACCCCAGCCCATGGATTAGTGCCACCTATATTTAATGTAGGTCATCCCTCCTCAGTTAAATCTTCAGAAACATACCTGGAAGTATGTCTTCTAAGTGGCCCCAAATGCAGTCAAGTTCACAGTAACAACCATCACCATTGGTACAATCTCTTAAGACAAATTGGCAAGATCTTTTAAAATTTCCTATGTACTTGCCTTTTGATTTCTCTTTCAGGTATTTGTCCTAGAGCTTGAATAACACACACTGGAAACGAGTATTAGACTGGAGAAGGAATATACTTAACAACAGAGGATTAAACCAACCTAAGTGCTAAAACATGCACACAGTTGAATAATATACATACATGCTATTAAAAACAGAATGGGAATGCATCATATGACAATCTCCACAAACACTGTTAAGCTAAAGAACAGCTACAGAAAGATACATTATCACTGAGTAAAAAGGGATGAGATATAGAAAGAATATTTCACTGTGCTGATCTATATGTAGAGGTGCTTTCTAAAAGCACAGGAAATGGACGACAGTTATTTGCAGGGCCAAAACTGATTAACAGGTGTAAAGAATACAAAAAAAATTTTTTATAATATTTGGAAATATTTAAGGTGATACTGACCCATAAATAAGTAAAGTAAAATAGACATATGTAACTAATATCAAAATTATCAGAATATGAAGTTCTAGAAGTATACAAAACAAAGTTCAAGAGCCAACCAGCAGAGATTGTTGAAACCCACAAGAGTTATTTCTCAACATGTGATTTGGGAACCAACTGCAAACACAGGGAACTGGTTAACAATGCACATCTCTGGAATTCAGTCAAGTGTCAGACATTTTGGCATTTGGTTAAAAGAAGCAAAGTCCAGGAATTTTCCACAAAATGAACCAGAATCTTGGGTGTGAAGGCTCAGGAATCTGCATTTTAACAAGTTCTCTAGGTGGTGAAGGGAACATCTGGGAGTTCCAGCAGAGAAGCCAAGTGACCAGATGATGTTTAGATCAATCACTCCCATGCCTGTGTTTGAAAGATCTGACATGAGCAAGGTTCAGTTAGAAAGCCCTGGCAGTCTTCCAGCACGTTCTTCAATTTGATAACTGCCCACACTGCATATATTTCCTGCACACCATGTGGCAAAAGTATTATCTGTTCAGTAGCTACTACAACCCAAGCCACAATGTCTTTTTTTAGGAAAAAAAAAAAATTCAAGGTACTACCTCCCCCAAGCTAAGAAACAACTAAGAAGGCAATAAGCAGAAATAATTTAATCCAATACTAAAGGTGATGTTATCTTATTAAATGAAGTTATTTTATCACATTATGAATTGCTTTAAACGGAAAACTAAAAAAGAAACAATTAAAAAGAACTGCCTCTGAGGTTATAACAGAATGGGAAAGAGCAGGATGGAACTATGTGTTTTTTATCTGATACTTTAAGTGAAATCTTTTCTTTGGCCAATAAAGTATGTTTCTGGTATAAAAATCCTTTCTAGGGGTGGAGAGATCATTCAGTGGTTAAGGCACTTGCCTGCAAAGCCTAAAAACCAGGGTTTAATTCCCTAGTACCCACATAAACCCAGATGCATAAAGTGACACATGCATCTGGAGTTCTTTTGCAGTGGCTAGAAGCCCTGATGGGGCCATTCTCTCTACCTTTCTCTCTACTTCTGTCTGCCTCTGCTTGCAAATAAATGATTTTTAAAAAATCTGTTCCAAATCGGTTTTGTTTCATCTAAAAGGTCTAATATGTAACTGCCATGAATTCCGATTAAAATTCCACCTTTGTCAGCAGCTCAATCTCTCAAGTATAATAATAGCTCCATTAGCCTTTGCAGGATCATGAAATTTAGAAGCAAAATCCTTGACTGAAAGTCCTCTGACAAACCATTGATCAATCAATGGGGAGAAAGGCAAGACTTGTAAATAATGCCATGTAACCAGCAAGAGTAAGTGAAAGTCAAACCCGTGAGCCAGGCTGAAGGATGTAATCCTATTCTATACATGCTTCATCAACTAAAAATTATTTCCTCTAGTTTTCTGCCTGTCTACCAAGCTTTAAACTCATAAGGCTTCAGGACAGAAAATGGCACTGTGGCTGTGGCCTGTATCTGTTATTTTCATTTTAATAAGCATCCCAATAAAAACCCATTCTGCATCAAAAAATATCCAACATAAAAAAGAATTCATCCACACAAACTCAAGTTACCATGTCATGATAGACCTAACATCCATGGTGTCAGAAAACTCAAGTAAGCTGGCCATTTTATTTTATATCAAATCCACATGGTTCATATACCTTACATACATGTTAACCCAACAATATACAAACAGCACGAAGTTCTTATCTAAAAATACATAATATATTAGAGTAGCTCCACACAGCCCAGTATTCTCTCTGATCAGTTGTCTCTGATCTCTGATCCAGACTACATCTAATAACTGCAATGCAAGCACTGGCTTTAACATAAATGCAAAGCACATTTGTACCAGTAAGGAATAAATCCAGCAACACTGCAGTAACAGCAGCAACAAAACCAATTACAAAGCTGTGCTTTCCAGTCCAGTAGCTCTACTTCACAGGACTCTTATTCTAACAGCATTACCTAGTAACAGACAAATATTTACCTATTAGAGATTTCTTCACTTAACTAGAGTACACTAGGTAGTTTGATTTTTAAAGACTTACTGATTTCCCCTACATTTTAAAGAGGGATTTATTGATGCCAATCTACCTCAGAGGCCCAAGAGTTTATCCCAATTGAGAACCCATTCATTTTCCTGACGCTACACCTTGAAATTAATTTTGGAGGTTATCTAGCCCAGTCCCTAGCATTTCACATACTAAACTAGGTGAATGCACTTGAAACTGGTACCACCACACAAAAAGGATCATTTCCCCTACAAGGCTCAAAGAAGGGAAAGTACACACACTGGAAGTTAACCACACAGAAACAAAGCTGAATCCACACTCTATTACAGACTGAGCTACTATTTCACTCTTTCCCTTTGTTTTTCTTGTTGAGTGTACTAGTTTAAGTTGGGAAGGCCTTCAATGAAAGTATGTCAAGACCATATATAAGTATACACAGTATCTGACAATGTCCAAAAGACAGACCTTATGATATTAGGAATAAAACCCAAAGGACACCCCTTTTCCAAAATAGAATTTTCATTTCATCTTCCCGCACAGCCATTTCACTCGGTAACAGGAATTCAATTACCCTAGCCTCTTGTTCAAACACTTTTCTTTAAAGGCTGCACGTGTTTCCTTAACTGTTACCTTCAAGTACTTAGAAAACACAAAAACTCACATCCTGACTTCACACTAGGTGAACACAAAACCCACCAAACAACTAATGTAGTAGCTAAGCAAAGATTTACAATTGCATTTCCATGTCTGTAAAAACCGTGCTTTGCATTACACACGATATCAAGTTATTGGAAGAGGCAGCTTACAAGTGCACATCAGTAAACTAGTAAAGTTTAGACAGAATTAAATCCAGCCTTCTGGGTGTTCTGTGGGGACACTTAGGGTCGATCAATGGAGATTTTCCTTGTTCTACTGTGGGTGACCCTGATCACTCTCCCTTTCCTAAAGTTAGTGGGTGGGGGCACAAGATCTTCAAAAATAGGGAGCTCAAACTGAAGGTTTTACACACACACACACACACGCTGGGCTGTCTATATTTGGCAAAGGCATTAATAAACGGCTACATTAGAGGAACAAACTTCATTTCACACAGTCCCCAAGACTTGTCCCTCCTCTGACCTTTCTCCACACTGACACCTATCCAGTCCAATCCCCTGCCGGATCGCCGGGAGGGCTAGCAAGCGGCCCGGGGCCCGGAGAGGGGGTGTGTCCGCGCCTGCTTCGCCCTCGGGGAGCCCGGGGAGCCGTGCCCAGGACGTCGGCCGGCCGGAGAGGGTTCCCGACGAGGCGGAGATCCCGGGAGCATCCCGAGCTCCCGTCCCTCAGGCGGAGCGGGGCCCCGCGGCCCGGGGAGGGAGGTCGGCGCTACCGGGGGTCCCCGACCCTCACTGGACGGGGCCCCAGGCGTTGCCAGCCGGCCGGAGGTGGTGCGTCCCGGGTGCCCGGGGGAGAGAGAGAGGGGAGGACGAGGGCCGCGGGGCGCCGCACCCACCAGCTGCTTCAGGTCGTCCTCCGAGAGCTCGGCGTAGCGGTAGCGCTGCTGCTCGAACTCGTAGCGGGTGGTCTTGGCCACCACCACCACCCGCGAGGGGCGGAAGCCGCCGTCGGCGCGGCTGCCCCAGCCCGCCAGCTCGCGCGGCTGCCCGTGCCCCAGCTGCCGCCGGCCGCCGCCCCGCGCGCCCGGGGACCCCCGCAGCGCCGCCCGGCCGCCCGCCACGCGACGACAGCTGCCCAGCAGGAAGCCCCGGTAGCAGGTCATCGTCCGCCCGCAGGGCCGCCGCCGCGCTCCCTCCCCGCCGCCACGACTGCTGCCGCCCCGGCCGGCCGGGCGCGCACGGGTTAACGGAGGGAGGGACTGCGTGGCCCGCCCGCGAGGACGTCCCCGACGTCGACGCGGGCGGGGACCGCGGCCCCACGCGGGACGAGAGGAGGGAAGCCTCGGGCCGCCGGGGTTTGTTTGTTTATCTGTCCGGTGACGCCTGCGCACTGGCCGCTCTCCGCGCAGGCCTGCTCCTGGCCCGCCCCCACGCGGACTGCATCATCCAATCAGAACCCGATGCGAATTGGCAGCTCGAAGGCCTGAAGGGATTGGTTGCGGCCGAGGGAAAGGGCTGGAGTCCTATTGGCTGTTGGAGCTGCCTCCAGAGATCCAGCTGGAACTGGTCTGAAGCGGCGCCGGCGGCGCGGGCCGGGTTTTGAGCGCGTGGCGGGAAAGCGGGTTCCCGGTGCGTCCTTGTCTCACGTGGGTTCCTCCGTGACGGACCGGAGAGCTGGCCCTCGTGCCTTTGTCGTCGTGCGTGTCCCGCGAGCCTGCAGGGAACTGGTGGCCGTCGCTGGCCCCGGCCGTGCGAATCCGCAGAGGGGTCGCCTGGAGCTGCCCTCGGGGACCAGGGCGCCCCTGGGAACCTTGCGGATAAGGTTGGGAAACTAGATGGGACCCACGCCCCCACCTTGTACTTTAGCCCGTAGCCAGTTAGGAGTCCAAAGCGTTGTTTGATGACTATTGATCTGGGTTTGGAATGGTGCACAGACTGGAAGGGGGAGGGGAGCGCAGTCGGGCTGCTGGAATGTCGGGTGCTGAGGACACTGCGTGCTGGGGGTGGGCGGTGGTCACCTGACAGGGGTGCCTCCTCCCCCTGAGGTCCTCCTGCTTTGCATCCTCTCCTTTGTAGGTCTGGAACTAGTAGTAAGTGGCTTTTGGACTTTGGGCATGTGACTTCATATTCCTGGGCCTGTGGTGGATGCCCTTATAAATGAGGTTGATAATTTCTAGAGTGATTACAAGGTTCTATCAAGTTCTTAGCTAGCCACCAGCGCTGGCATTCATTAACCCGTTCCCGTTCACGCTTAGATTTTTAAAAAATATTTATTCATTTTTCAAGCAGAGAGAGAGAGAGAGCACACACCAGAGCCACCACCTTGTGGGTCTGGCTTATGTGGGTCCTGGCGAATTGAACCGGGGACCTTAGGCACTGGAGGCAAGTGCCTTAACCGCTGAGCCATCTCTCCAGCCCTAGATTTTTTTTTTTTTTTTGGTGTGTTAGCTGGTACATGACACAGTGCAGTCTGAAAATAATTTGCTTTTAGAAGTTTGTCACTGACCAAGACTTCTAGTGTAACAAGCTTTAGGGAACTTATGTGGGAAATGATCAACTTAGACATCCTCATGGTTCTTCCTGTTTATACTATTCTAACACTGATAATTCAATAGATATTAGGACGTGAGAAGTCACAGATGATACAGATTTGAAGCCAGAGTGAATAGGGAAATGTTAATTTATTCATTTGAGGGGGGTGAACAGGGAGTGTCTGGAATCCAAACATATGAGTTTAATTTTGCATATGTGAAGTTTTAGACATTTTAGCCCTTCAAGGTCTCTCCTGTTTCTAGCTACAGATATAAATTCACATCTCAGTTGGGATATCCCTGTAAAACCTTATTTTTAATCTTTTCTGACACCATCTTAACAACATTATGTTAGTTATCCTCTCAAATGTATCTAGAATTCACCCTCCTTACTGGATTGCCCTTGTATTTAAACATGTTCGTGTCTATGACATCATTAAAACATAAACGAATTTTCTAAGCCCCATTTTTTTTGGGATGGAGGGGGTATGGTTTAATTTTTGATAACAGTATTTTGTGTGTGTGTGTGTGTGTGTATGTGTGTGTGTGTGTGTGTGTATGTCAGGTGTCAGTCCATGCCTTCCACCTCTTTTGAACCAGGGTCTCACATTCACCACTGCTTTTCACCAGGCCAGCTGGTTTCCTACATTCTGGCAATTCCGTCTCTTCCTCTCTTCTTACCCACCCAAAGGTGTGTCTGGGATTACAAATGTCTACCTCAGCATCCAAGTGCGGGAGTTCCAAACTCAGGTACTTGAGCTCCTGAGGCAAGCTCTTTATCCAGGGCACCATCTCCCCGGCCCATAAACCCAAGGTGATTTTCATGTTGCTTGCCTTCAGTATTCTTGGAATAGTCAGTCCTTACCATATCCCTGCCACCTATTCATTCATAAACCTTTTGTAATCTATCTTACTTCTACCATTTACTTTACTACTGCTATTTCCAAGGTTACCAAATAAGCAGATTGAAACTCAGAAGGCAGTTTTTAGTCTGTATATTGCTTGGTCTTTATATGGCACTTGAAATCACTTGCAGGTCTTAAAATCTTTCACTGTTTCCCAGCATATCAGCCCCTAAAGATATTCTTTCCATTTTTCTGTTTCCTTCTTGGGTTCTTCATAAGCCCATCTCTGGGGTCTATCTGCAATTCTTGTCTCCTCTTTCCTTTCTCTTCACTCACCACCACAATCCACACTCCTGGCTGAGTACATTCAGTGTTGTGTAATGAAAAGAACATGGGCCTTGAAATTAGAAGACCTTGATTCAGATGCCAGCTTTAGTATTCATTAGCTCTGCAAACCTTGAGCTGGTTGCTTAACATTTATGAGCCTACTTCATTTGCAAAACATGATAGCCACCACCTCATAAAGTAAATAAATGCACAAATGCTAGCTAACTACACATTACAAATTCGATCCTGGCTGTATCACTCCCCCAAAGCCCAGAGAACATCGTGGAAAAAGGCCATAGAAAGAATGGAAGATCCGAGGATGGGGAAGAGTGCTGTGGAATGCTGTCTTCTAGACAGGACATGGTCCTTAACCCAGAATCACAGCAGTTGTGGTTTCCTGTGCTAGACTGAGTCTACCAACATTCCATCATTGGTGAGGAAGGGTTCATGAGACCCTACTTCTCCCAGAGGAGCTATTGGGAGAGGGGAGGTCATGTTGTTCAGTGGTATAACCACTGAAGTCCATATTCCAGTAAATAAGCCCCCACCTATGCTCATGCAAACAACCCTAATTTACCTCAGTAGGTTACACACCTACAAATAAATAAACATAAAAGTAGGAAGGGGATGCCTGAAAAGAAGAAAGTTTGGCAGGAATTGTAGGGGTAAGAGAGGGTAAGGGGTGATCAATATGATAAGAATACATTATAGACATGTATGGAAATGTCAAAAATAAAAAGGTAAAAATTACCTCTTTTCCCCTTAAATGATTTCAGATCTTTCACCCGTACTTTTCTCCTGAGCCCCAAATCCTTATTTCTAGCTTCCTATTGGATAATGTCTCTTGAACTTTAAATATACAACACATTTCAGTGAGCACCAAATTATATTTGGGCCAGGCACATGCCAATTGCTGGATATTAAGTGGTAAGTCTCTGTCCTTAAAGATCCTGAAGTCTGTGCAATGATAGAATGCTTAAACGAATTTGGAGAGTGTGGTTTTTTATTCAGCTAAGAAGAATTAAGGAAGACTTTTGAGGATTGTTCTGAGCTAAGTGTCAAGTATTAGCATCATCGTCATGAATGAGAAAGGAGAAGTAGCCTTAGCCAATGCATAGAGACAATGAAACAGCAGTTCTGAATTCTTAGATAATTTCAGGAGGTAGGCAACGCTGGGATGTAAGGTTATAAAGATAATGGGGAATGGAAAAAATACCATGGTAAATGTTAGATCCATGCTGGGGAACATTTACCCTGTATACTCTAGGAAGTAAAAAAGGAGAAAATGGCACAATGAGCTTTGTATAAATCACAAAGAGGAATTTCTCAAACAAAAGCAGTCAATATCTGAAAATATATGCAGCTATAATAAAAATCAAAAAAATAAAGTAAGGTCATAGTACAATAGCATTTTTATCCACTAAATTGATAGAAATTAAGAAACCTTAGCAATGCCCTAGTTGTTAGAAAACTATAAAACCATCCAGCCCTTTTTAGTTAGCCATTAATCAGTCATTCCAGTTATTCCTCCAATATTGCATTTCGTAAATACCATCTCAGACGTTTCAAATATCTTCTTGTATTCTAGTGTGTTGATTACAAGTCTGATGTTAAAAATTAACCATTACAAAGGATATAATCTGACTATTGCAAAAGAGAGAGAGAACCTCCTGATATTCATGAACTTAATTTCACATTCTCTCAAATAAAAAGAAATTTGTGATGTTACTGAACTTTATTTAAACTTGAACCTCATCCATGAACCTAGCCAATCATGACAGTCACATCTCAAGCAACCTTAATTGTTCTCAAGACGATGGGAAATATATACACTGATATATACAAGATGAAGATTTAAAGAGGTCTTAAAACGTGTCCTCAATCTCTAGAACTTTACTCCACCCTTGTACGTATGACTCTGAAAGGAACATACTTCTCCTTATGATATTCTTGGACTTGTGTAGGATGTTTTCCTATGCAACCTCAAAAGAAAAGTGTTGAAATATCTGCTGCAAAATTATTGAAATTATAGTTTCTATAAAAATGGATTTTTGAAAATTTGGGGCTAAGGAGATAGCTCACTGAGTACTTCTTACTTCATAGGCATAGGATCTGAGTTTGTACCCCAGTACCCACAAATAGCCAGGTGTGGTGGCATGGAAAGGTAGAGACAAGAATTCATAGAGCTTGCCAGTCTAGCCTAATTGGTGGGCTCCAGGCCAGTGAGAGACCCTGTCACATATACACATGCAAAAAGATTCATTTGGCTATATGTAATACATTTTTTATTTTAAAAAAGTTCTGTATACAGCCACAGATACTAAAATGCAAATGACAATTGCGTAAATAAAGCAAAGAACAAGTTACTATATTTGGATTTTGTATACATGCTTTTTTCTTTTTTTGCATGCTTTTTTGATATATAGGTAATTATTTACATTTTTAAATTCATTAAATAGCTGTCAAGCATACAAGATCAAATGGATTTAAGCAGGTCAAGGACAGACACTTCCATAAAGGAATTCATACTTGAATATAACCTTTTATATTATGATATCCAAAGTAAAAATACACATTTCTCAGATTAACATAATTTAATGTTATGCAATTATATTTAAAGAAATGGCTGGAATTTTATAGCCAAACAATCAAAGTTTAAAATATTTTAGTTATCAAATCCAGCAATTTGTACCTTTAAGTATTATGCCCATCAATGTGATGAATAGTCCAAATTAGTTACCAATTAATTAAGTTACTAATTAATAAATTAGTTAAATTAATGTCTACAAAAATGACAAATTTGATCTTCTGCAGTTTATTTCTTAAATTCTGTTATTTTCATGGTAATCAAAACATAAAACATAAGAGAAAATGTATAATCATGAGAATTTGTTTCTTGAGTTTTTCTCTAATAACTCCAAGGGGCAAATAGAATCTTCTCAGTTAGGGTGGCTTGGTATATTAGTAGGGGGACCAGTCTTTCTGCAGATGTCTGTTTACAGTAGATAGTGCTCACGAACAGGCAACCGACTGTCTGTGGCTCCACCTAGAAGGATCTGTGATATAAATTTAAAAGGTTATATTATACAATATTATATTAAGACTAGATTTAATGTCAAATAAAAATGAACATGAATAGATTAGTGCTAAAGAAGTGAAAGAGAGGTAGCTACATTTTTATACGTAACATTCAGAAATGTTGCTAATACTTTTAAACACGACATTTTCAGATAATTGAATCTTTGCTTAATTCATGGGCAACAAATCCAAGCGATCAGAATTTTTATAGTTTCCACAACATTTGAGCATTTGGTTACAATGTGGCCTATACAAGATACTAAGGGGAAAGTGGGGAAATGGCAGAGTTGAGGTTGCTTTATATCATTTCCATTGTTTCATGTTAAGATAGTTGCATATCACCTGTTTTCTAAAATTAAATATAATTTTCATGATTGTTTGAACTTTGCCATTTAACCTGTATTTCAAATTGACATTTAATGAATTCCAATTCTTTTTCTATTATTTTCCATTTTATTTTTGACAATATAAGCATGGTATTATAAGATTATTGATTTCATGTTTCAGGCAATAGTAAACCATTCATTTAATAGATTTGCTAAAAGTAGCTAAAAATCATAACGGTTCCCTAGCTTACTGAATTAAACAGGCCATGATCCTAATCTGTATACTCTGTGCATTTTCCTTTTAGTTGTATTTTTAGTATTAAGCAAAGAGCTTTCATCCAGTTCTACACATGTTCTTTGATAAGTTGTTAAATCATGTATGATTGAAGCAGCTTTAAGATTGTAAAATGATTGGAATTGGGAAATACTTATTACTATATTATCATTTTACAATACTCAGTCCCCTATAGAACAGAAGGCAAGGCTTTATAAAAACTATGGCGTTAAGTGAGCTCTGGCCCTACTTGCTGTTCATCCTCTGCTTCTTTCTTAACAATGTGACCAGCAGGTTTCCTGCTCCTGCAATGCCTTCCTCACCATGAAGGACTCTACCCTCTTAAACTATAAGCCAAAAATAATTTTTTCCTTCTTAAAAAATAAAATAAAATAAAAAATAAAAACTATGACTGAAAATACCCAGAAAGACTTTGTTAGAATAACTATGTCCATATACCAAAGTTTGTTCAGCCTCCTAGTTCTTTGACAGTATCTATCATATCCAATACCCCGACTACAACCCAATGATGATGAAGATACACAGCAGGAAGGCACTAAAGCCTAAAACTCTATTTACTACTGGCTCTGTTTCAACCTTAGTTTATTTGTAAATCCAGACACAGTAAAAGAAATAGTCATTTTGTTGCCCTATACACAGGAGAACCTGGCTGATAGAACTGCTACAATCTAGTTATCCTTATGAGCCCTCAGATTCAAAACAGGCAAGAAGTAGGATGTGAAGCCAGATTTATCTGGAGGCCCCATTAGAAGAAGTTATAATTCCTCCTATTATAGCCAATAATAGACAAAGTACAAGTTTGAATAGTGGTAAGTTTCAGGGTAGCAATATGATACATTACATTATAAACATATTCTTATATAGAATTCATAGGCAAATGACCCACGGGCATCACAATGAGACTGACTTGGCGAAATCATAATGGTGACCACTCATAGAAGACTGATTTTCCAAATCACCACTCCTCAAATCCAAACAATCCAGGGGTTCTAACTGCAACCTACTAAACAGGCCAGTTTCACTTTCTTTTTTCAGTTTTTCAAGGTCTCACTCTAGCCCAGGTTGACCTGTAATTCACTATGTAGCCTCAGACAGACCTCAAACATACAGTCATCCTCCTACCTCTGCCTCCAGAGTGCTGGGATTAACAACCCCCACACCAAGCTATTAATTTTTTTTTATTTATCAGTTTCACTTTTGAAGTATCCATTTGCTCTATGTGGATTTTCTTCACAATTGCTTTTTTAAGCCTCTGACCTAAGAAAACAGAAATTATTTACCTGATCCATTTTTAGTGACTTGGATGAAGTCCTCCTCCTCCTCATCACAGCTTGATTGCTGGAGGACTGTTTCTGACTGGCTTTCAGCTTGACTGACATCTTTGTGCTCACTGGAGCTCCGAAGGGCAACCAGACGATGGTGTATTGCAGCATACAGATAGCCTATGTCTTTAGCACTGGCCTTCATGGGAGAAAATGAGCATTGAAGAGTGTAAATAATGTACTCACAGATTGTCACTCTTTCACTTGATAGGGAAGGAATTATATCACTTAAGTCTAGAATGAAAATAAGGCTAACGGTCTTATAAATCAAGGGATAAAAAGCCAATTAATTTTGAACCAAACTATATTCTAAAATGAGTGCTTTTAGAAGAGGTCCCAATTTGTACATTTTAAATAGAGAAAGTAAAATTTTGTAATTTAAGATTCTATTTCATTTAAAATTTTAAAGATAATTTCTTCTACCATTTTATACTATAAAAAATGATAGAGTTGGAGGCAAAGAAAACTTTGATTTCTTTTCACTTATTTTGCATCCCTCCAGGCTACATTGATTTGTGGTAAAGTAAAGCTTATTAGAGCAATCCTAGATATTTTCCAAAAACATGTCAGAAGTTCATGCTTTTCAATACTTATGCATGCTGTTATGGTTTTCATTAATATTAAAATAATGGTAATGATAACCACATTGATAGAACATTAACTTGGGTTTTTATGCACCCTTACAATAATACTGTTAGTTCATTTTTCCATTTTTATTAGCAAAAGCAGGTAGGACAGCTATGTATGCACATTTCCTTCTTCCCTATGCAAGAGAGAAAACCAGCCCTAAAAAGATACATTTACTTGTCTAAATCACAACCACTCAACAAATTACTGGTACTTGAATTCCATGTTTTTTGTCAGTCAGGTCATTTGGATTAATGTATAAATTAAAGGACCTAATAAAATACAATTCTTTGATCTGCCGAAAGATTTTTTTTAAGAATAAACAACGTTTGAATGACATAAAGCACTCATTTACATTGTTTTTTCACAATGATTTTAACTGTTTAATCTCAGCAGCCTTATAACATATATGAATTCTGCTTTCAGTTTGCATGTGACTAATTCAGTTTATGGAACACTAGGTAGTTTGCCTGAAGATCATACAGTATATATAGTATAACACATATGAATTATATATAGCTTTTTTCCAATTTTGGAATATTTGCATATACAAAATGAGATATCTTAGAGTTAAGAACCCATGTCTAAGCACAACATTCACTTATGTTTCATATGTATCTTACATATATAACCTGTAGATGATTTTATACAAGATTTTAGGATGCTTGCATTTGGGTTGTGAGTTAGCACATGAGATTAGGTGTGGAATTTGCCATGTTGAGGCTAGGAAAATTATGGAGTTTGGAGCATTTTGGATTTCCAGTTTTTCCATCAAGAAGGCTTAGCCTCTATGTATATAATGTTTATTGGTAATAGTGATGATAACGTCATTTTGATTGCACCTGGTTTGCTCACAATTGAAGTCATCATGAGTGAGGCACTGAGCAGCACTCTACTCGTTGTTAACAGACCCAGTGTCAATTCTGTCACGATGCCTTACCACTCAAAGCCAGGGGCTGGGGACTTCCAGAGTGTCAAGACTTGGTTTCCTAAATGGTAACTAGGATTTGAACAGTATCTTATTCTAGGGATTTTTTTCAGTGCTGGAGAATTTTAATACTCAATGCCACTTATACCCACCAATGTACTTGTGTATAGTTAGTTAAAAATTCTTATCACCAGCCACACACCAATTTTTCACTCCTTTACTGTGTGGAAGTCTATTTACATATCACCTGTTGCCAAAATCATTTGGGTACTCAGTTTTCTCTAGTTTTCCAGGTCTCCGCCCATGAAAAAACCTAGGCTGGTTTCTTTTTGGTTGGAGGAGAGGAGGAGAGAGGGCTTTGTTCTTAACAGTTCTCTTGTATCTGTGTCTTGTATTTGAGGTCAAGCATTCCTGCTTCCGGGAACAGCTAAACTGTGTTCCCATCCTGTTACCTTGGAGATTGACTCATGTTCAGAATTGGAATTTGCTGCTGTTATAACGGGCTGGCCCTGTGTTTTTCCATTTCTCGCTGGTTCTTTTGCTGTGATCTCTAAACCTTCTTTGGGTTGCGGTAGAAACAGCGGGTCTGGATTCTCCTCACCCTCCTAACAATATATTTTACTTTGGCAACTGTAAGATTGTGGACATAATTTAAATAGCCAAGAAAAGGAGGCTGGAGATGTAGGTCAGTTGTGGAGTGCTTACCCAGCATGCAGTGAAGCCCTGGGTTCAGTTTTCCAGCACTGAACATAACCCAGCATAGGGACACATACTTGGGAAGTTGAAACAGGAGAATCAAGAGTTCAAGGGCATTCTCAGCTGTGGAGTGAGTTCAGGACCAGCTTGGGCTACTTGAGACACTGTCTCAAAAAAATTTTTTTAAAGATAAAGAAAAGTAGGTGGTAATATACAAGTGTCTTGGAATGCATATCAATTGACAGCTATAGACTTTTGTGTAAATTTCTGTATAGTTCCATATAAAATTTAGGTCTTAACTGTAAATAGCCATAATGAGAATCTGGTTTCTTTGCCAATGTACAGAGTATCATAACAAAGTGAAAAACCAAATTAGGAATGCAGAGAGCAACAATTGTATTAGTAGACCGGCCATCACTGAAATTTGTCGCTTACCTGTACTAAAAATACTTTGATGCCATAGTCTTCTAAGTCGGTAGCTGTTATTCGCAGGTTTTTGTGGTTTGCTCTTTGAATCTGCATTTGAGCCCAGAGTTTGCTGTTGAGAATCAGTCTCAGACTGCCTTGATTGCGCATTACTGTAATAAGAGGATGAGCATGTCAACCTGTACTTCTTGATGCCTTAACCTTTCAAAAGCCTCACCATTTGTGAAAACCATGTAAACTTTGTTGTTGTTTTTCAGTCTGTGTTTTCATTATGAAGTTGTAAGGTAACTAGCTTATAACTTAGTTTTCAAATTATGTTTGGGTCTTATTATACTAGAGAGCTTTTTTTCTTTTGTTTAAGAACTAGAATTTTATTTTTTCTATATTATTTTGAATAGTTATAATTTAAGAACTCCACTTTAAGACTTAGTATCCTAAGATTCTTTATCCAAGAATTATTCACAATGGGAAAAAAAACTTGCAACTAAAACCTCAAGTGTCCAAAAGATGGAATTAAGTAAACTATAGTGCAGTTATAGAGAGAGTATTATGAAACCATTAAGAAGATGAAAGATGATGAAGAAAGATGATGTGGAATGCTGATCAGGATAAAAAGCAAAGCAATAATGTCATGAGTCATAAATTTTACCATGTAAGTATACAAATATATACATATGTATCCAAAGAACAACGTCCACAAAGTGTATTCTGTTAACAGACTATCTTGGGAAGATTGGCCTTTATATGATTTATTTACTCTTTTGATCAACCCATATTTTCTACAATGAGTATATAATAGAAAGAAAAGTTGATTGGGGAGTTTGTTGGGGGATTTTTGTGTGTGCATGCACGTGTGTGTGTGTGTGTGTGTGTGTGTGTGTGTGTTTGGTGGTTTTTTTCTCTTGTTTGTGGTCCTTGGCAAACAGTGGAATTAACCCAGAGTAGAGAACAACTTGTACTGCCTGGGAATGCCACTTAGTCATGTTATTTAGCTACCTGTTTGGGAAAATACTGCTCCTGTTCTTTGGAACTGAATTCTTTTCCTTGCCTACATATTGAACTTGGTATCTGAAACTCAACAAATACTCATACACTTGGATCCAGATTCTATATGTGGCTTCCTTCAAAGCTTTGTCCTCTTGAAACTGGAGACGGGTTTACCTAACCTGCTCTGTGTTTGCACTCACTTTCAGTGTGGACCTCTGACCAAAGCCCAGTGTGCCTCTTGGGATGCCAAATTTCTTGGGTCTTTTGGCTTAGCTGACTTCAAGTTCTGATTATCCTTCTGCCTTAAGGGTTCCATAATCAAATACCTCTTTCCTTCATTCCAGCCCCCACACTGTGTGGAATCCCAAGGATCCATGATGAGACAGATGTTTTCTTTCTCTAACACTTTTCACTTTACAAAAGTATTTGCTTCATATTCCTTCAGTGATAATGAAATTACTACTGTGGTGTGTGCTGGCCTCTGACATAGATTCTCCACATGCAATATCCCATTGCATTCCTCATAGTCACTGAAAAAGCCATGAACCACAATGATTCACATGTGAAATTAAAGCAGCTTGACACAGTGAGGCTGAGCCACTTGTCCCAGGTCAGAGTTAATCAGTGGTGGAACCAGCACTGGAACCCTTAGCCACATTAAGAAATGTTGTTTTCATAAGTCTCTATTGGTTTTACAGAATATCTCCAGCAAGCGGTGGGTACCCATATAAGAAGTTTTACCCTGAGAAATCATGGCTTTTTACAAGATTATTCCTTACTTAGTCTTGAATGAAGTGTTCCATGGTCACTGTCTGCTGTGTCGTTCAGTCTCAAAGTTCCTCTGCCCCTTTCCATCCAGGACTCTGTTGCTTTGTTGAGTGCAAAAATCTTGCAGTTAATCTAAACGACATTTATTTAAAATATCAAATATATAGGAAAAATTCAGATTAAATTTTTCCTTGTGTTCTACCACTTTTATATCTCTCTTATCTTTTACCAGAATAATCTTTGTTAATGACTAATAAACCAGATTTTGAGATTTAACCTTAAAAGACATATAATATTTGGATGGTTTAAACATTAAGACATATACAAAGTAAAAAAGGGTTCCCTAACCCTTGTTCTCCACCTCAGTTTCTACTTCTGTAACAAGTAACCCACTATTATATTTTATAGTATCCTCCCAGAGATGTTTGTAGGTATGTACATACCAATTACATATATATGTTCTCAAAAATACCAACATACTTGCTGTTTTCTCACTTAATATATCGTATATATACCAACTTTTACATTCAAACATTATTTGATCTATATAATGTTACTTGAAAGTAAAGAAACCACAGAACCATGTGCATGCTGAGTACTTTTAAACACAGCATGAGACCTCAGAGAACTATGATAACTCAATAATTGCTACTTCTCAAATACTCCTGTACACAAGAATTTCCAAGACAGCCAGTTGAAAATATAGCATACCAGGGCCTCATCCCTTGCAGTTACAGTAATTAGGCTAAAGTTAACATAATCCATGGATTATAAGACACATTTTGAGCGAAGTATCCAGGAGGAAAGCACCCTAAATCATAGGGAAATGAAGATGAATATAGAGAGTGTGGGAGAGGAGCCAATGGAGAAAGGCAAGGGAAGTTCCTGCCTTATTAATAAATGATGCTTATAGTACCCCGAGTCCCCTCAGCCTCAAAGACAATAATACTATGGCACTGTAGAGTACACCTGTGAAATTCTTGATTTATACAAAGTTCTAAACTTTTTAAAAGGGAAAAAGTGTTTTTATCTTATACTTCAATCAAGTCATATTGTAAACATTTAAAAAACCTTCTGTATGTATAGAATTAATCACATGAATAGCCCTGATTATAAAAGCAGACATGAAAAGTATAACATATAGGCCTGAAGTTGTCTTAAGACAGGATTACAGCCCACCAAGCACACCTGTAGTCCCAGCACTCAGAAGGCTGAGGCAGGAGGATCCTTGGCTTTTGAAAAATGATTAAGAAACTCAGCAGGCCACCTTCCTGAAAACTACACCTGTAAATGATGATGACAAAATATTTTAAGTTTTGAAAGCCTCCAACGTTATTCAAGCAATTTAGTTTTCATGGAAACTGTATTCAATCTCCCTGCTGATAGTAGCATTAGTCCCATATCTTCAAGTCATACCAACAAAAGCAATACATAACATATGAACCTTTAACACATTGTATTCTGCCTCTTCCCCTGTTATGACATCAATTTTCTCCAGCAGGCATTTTCGTGATGGTTGGGAAGAGAATGCAGCAGCTGATTCAATCAGGGATATACTTTTTACCGAATCTGTCCCTAAGAGAAAATGGGAGAAAATTGCATAAAATGTTCTGTTTACTCTGTTGTTAAAGTCCTTTGTTGCCCTTGTTAACATATGGCTTGTTAAGTTCTATAAGAATCAAACTGCTTGAGTGTGGGGACAACCACTTTATTGACTCTGACACAGTTCAGTCAGCTGTGTTTGAAAGCCTGTAGTATGAAATAATTGTGTTTTATTCTGCACCAAAAAATTTAAAATACTGGATTATTGGCACTTAAATTTTTAATTCTATTAAGTAAATGTCATAAAGTTAGGAGACAAAATAGTTAACTGTTTTTAACCAATAAAACAATTCTTACTTGAATATGAAGGGTTGATGGGAAATTTCAGAATGGATTTGAATGTGTTTTCCTTAGCATAGGAATCATTTTCAAGTTGAGGTTGGGTCGGCTTTTGAGTGTCCTAGGTGGGAAAAGATGTACATTATTTTTATTTAATTTTATCCCTATATATTTGCAATAAGCCAAAAGATTTTAAAGTTTTTTGTGCGTGCATGTGCATGCATGATATGAACATGTGCATACATGTCCCCATGCCCATATGTGTGGAGGCCAGAGGAGAAGGTTGGGTGTTCTATTGCTTCTCCACCTTATTTTCTCGAGACAGAGTCTCTTGCTGCACCTAGAGCTGCTTTTCTGGGTGGGTGGGGTTCAGACTGGCTGTCCACAGAGCTCTGGTGATTCTCCTGTCTCTGACCTCCTCAACACTGTAGCAGCATGGATTCTGGGTATTGACCCTGTGTCCTTTACTTGTGCAGTAAGTGCTTTGACCCGCTGAACCGTCTCCCCAAACCCTAAAAATTATGTTGTTTTTCTGTGTTGACACAGCACACAAACCCATTTTCATTTCAGGCTCCTCATATGCTGAACCAAGAGCCCTTTGCCATTGCCAGGGTTTGGTTTTAGTCCTCATATAACCTCGTTACCACCAGCCTTCTTGAGATGGGATCTAGCCCCAGGGACAGTGGGAAACATTTTAGAGACACAGAAATAGATGGCAGCTGTGCCATGTCCCCTGACTGACACTATGCCCGGGAGGTGCCACTGTCGTCTCTGTTTCAAGGTCTTTGAGCATTTTCAGAAACTTACTCTTGCTTAACTTGTCCACACTTCATAAGGGTGAAAGTTACCTAAAAGAACTCACTAGATGTCTCAGAGAACATATTTATAAAAACAATCCTAATTATTCCTAGGAGATCATTTTTCCAGCCATCATTTTCAAGGCTCTCCATATCTGATGTGATGAAAACCTGCATGAAGGTTAACTGCCAAGCCGCTGACAAGCACAGAGAAATACAACAGTGATACTTGAGAACTCGGGTTCCATCTTTTCCCTCAGTAGTCTTTCACATTACTTAATTGCAGATCAAGATAGTACCCAAAATTGGTAGGGAAGTGTATAAGGATTGACATTTTAAGAAAGTAGAAGCTCATGTTCAGAGTTTAATGACTCACTGTAAAAGCACATGGTCAACAAATAAGTTAGAAAAGTGCCCTGGTACCCAAGGCCATCATAAGGCACCCAAGGCCATCATAAGGCCATTCGCTTACAAGATTAATTATAAGAAAAATCCAAAATATCTTTGTAGTTCTGGTATCCTTAGTATGTTACCAAGTGAAAGAGATAGGAAGTTTCAATCCTCCTGTAAGTCAAATTTAAAATGCTCATAGGAAATATTAACAAGTGCATTCTCAAATGAAATGATCCTGGCTACAGTCATTGTGTAGGTGGGTGTCTATTTCCCCTTACTAGACTAGATGCCCCTCTGGGCTACTGAGTCTCCTTTACCTTCTCATAACTCTTTAAATGGATTTCTAACCTAGCACTGGATTAGTATCTCTTGATACTTGGACTCACCCACAGAGATTCTGATCTAATGGGTCTGTGGTAAGGCATAGGTATAGGAAATTCTTTAAAGGCTCAGCACATGGTTCCAAAGCACAGCCAACCCTGCAGCTGATACCTCATGCTCTATGGGAATACACTATGTGATTGGTAAATTGAGTTGCATGTTGAAGTTGATCCAGTGAAGACATCTTAGAGAAGCTATAGCTAAGCTAGTGTCAAACTTAGAAGTAAATGATGCAAAAAATAAATAAATGCCCATGCCTAAATGTAATGCGTGTGTCTTCCCTTGGAGCTTGTACATTCTGGTTCACAACCAAAAATGTACATCAACAACTCTGGGAGGGGTGGAGTCAACCTTCATTTTTTTTTTTCAGGAATGAAGGTTTACTTCATTAAAAAATAGAACCCACTCATTCCAGCAGGACTGTGTCATTTAAAGCAGCAACAGTCACAAGGCACACATGTATGAAATTCCTCCATCAAAACAGAAATGGAACATTTAAAGCATCTAATGAGATGACAAAGTCCACTTAAAAATGTAAGTACAGGTTATAAAGTGTCATTGTAAGTAATCTGGCTCCTTTGCCTCTTTACAAGAACGATGCCACATGGCCACACTATCCTGCAATGGCTCTCACAAGCCTTAAGGACGAGTAGCTGAGGCACAGCATGGAGAGCACTCTGAGTGCTGTTCTGACTTTCTCAGGCATCTGGAATTCATAGGATGAAAGGTAGAAAGTTCTCATCTTCTCAGCCTATAAAAATCCAGGAGCTCTGTGTCCCTAGGCAAAGCCACCATAAGAAAGGAGTTCAGGGCTGAAGAGATGGCTTAGTGGTTAAGGCATTTGCCTTCAATGCAGACGGACACAAGTTTGATTCCCCAGTGCCCATATAAAGCCAGATGCACAAGAGGGCGCATGCATCTGGAATTCATTTGCAGTGGGTGGAAGCCCTGGTGCTCCTATTCTCTCTGTTTCTCTGCCTGCCTCTCTCTCTCTCTCTCTCTCTCTCTCTCTCTCTCTCTCTCTCTCTCTCTCTCTCTCTCTCCAATAAATAACATGTTTAAAAAAAAAAGAAAGGAGTTCATCTGAGATAGTCCCAAATATCAAGGACATGATTTATATTCTGGAATCAACACAATACCTTCCTCCAGAATCTGATCAGAAGTCAATACATAATAAACTTAAAGTTCAGTTAAACAAAAAGTAGTCTTTGATTTAACTTCTATTGCTCACCTAGGATATAGCATGTGTACTCTCTAGATACTGATACTCAGATTAGAAATGATATATTGATATCTAGTATATATAAAATTCTAGGATCTAAATATATGTTATAACAATACACACAAAGTGTTTCTTTACATATCAGCCACAGCTTAGCTCTAGAGAATGAGACCAGAAAAGATGTAGCTGAGTAAGACTTTCCATGGTACATTTTGTACCACATAAGAAGGGTTCTTTTTAGCTGGGAGTTGCAGAGTCATTTTTCTCTGAAATAATATGAATTGATTACAGAATCATCACTGTAGAAGAGAGAAAAGAGAAATGGAAGCTCCAGTTTTAAACAAAAAGAATACAAAATTGTTAGTGTAATAAAGCATTTCAATAGTACTAAGTGGCAAAGTTTAAACACTAGCTAAATGTTGCCATTGGTCTTCCTTTTAGAAATGTTTTCTTTATAAAAAAGAATGAACATTTATCCTTCTCAAGGCCATGCATTTGGCCCACGAGCACACTGTTGGATAGCAATCCTACCAATATCCAATTTTTTTTTAAGTCACTCTTGTCCAAGGCAATGTCTTGAGTTCTGTCTGCCTATAGCAGAACAGCCAGGGCCACCTTGATGGTGAATGCGGCTCCACCTAGTTCCTCCTCTGTTTGTTCTTCTGTGACCATAGTCCTGATGCTTGGAGGAGAGAGGTGCTTCCTTCCTCCCCCAGGTAGCATGCCTGTGTCAATGCGATGCCTCTGTTCCTGGCATTTCCCGAAGTAGTTTCGCATCTTTCTCCCGAAACCCAGTGCTCTCTTCCAGCTCGAGGTGAAACAGACTTTCCTGCCACTTTTAATCCAGAAATGCCATACAAAGCTTTATGAATGTGTTGACACTTTTTCTTCAAAACTGCAAAAATGCCTGGCTTCTCCTCCATGACGTTGAGGGCCTCCATGGCAGCGGCAGCTATCCGGGGTGATGATAAGGCTGAAAAGCATCATCCCAGGCCAAAGAGTGACAATCACAGTGACCTACCACAGCAGAAACCCCCAGCAGAAGCAAGGGTGTTCTTCGTGTTGGCACCAATAAGATCAGTATCATTCATGTTAAATCCATAGTGCTCAGTGACTCCGGCCATGCTATCCAATGACTCCAAATGAAAGGCTTTCCTCAAGAAAAATTCTTGCTTTGTATTTGTATTTTATCTTAACTAATTCTGGAAGAGGACAAATCGTTCCAGTGTTCATATATAATCCTTCCACTAAGATGAAATGTTGAGTTACCCAAGGGTTGAGGGTTGTGAGAATTCTTTGGATCTTTGATCTCTTGTTCTTTTAGTAGTCGCCCCAGGTCAGCTACATCATTATGCTTAAACACTTAATGTCATTACATGA
>PVHP010007413.1:0-56823 GCA_004024765.1 Zapus hudsonius | reverse complement strand
CCAAGCCAGTCGCTCTCCCACCCCACCCCCCAGACCCAGCTGCTTTCCCGCCCAGGAACCCGACTGCCTTTTCCGCCTAGGTCGGGCTGATTTGCTGTCCCACGTCTGGCTGCATTCACGCCCGGGGAACCAGCTCCTCTCCCGCCCTGGATCAGGCTGCTTTCCCACCCCGGGTCCCTGCTGCTTTCCCATCCGGGACCGGCTGCTTTTTCCACCCAGGACCGGCTGCTATCCCACCTCGCACCGGCTGCTATCCCGCCCTGGAACTGGCGGCTTTCCTGCTCTAGGACAGCTAACTTTTCCACCCAGACCAGCTGCTTTCCCACCACTGCACCTTTCCAGTACTCAGATATCTCAAAGGCATCCCACCAACCACCTCAAGTGGAATCAAAATGGGCAGGCCTCAATGCAAGAATATTACATCAGCTGAGGAAACCACGCCAAATGACATCAACAACACAACTAAAGGGAAAGAACAGAGGCAGGCCCAGGAACACACGACACTAAACCCTGATCATACTGGCACAAATCCTAAGGAGAATTTAATGTTAGTCATGCAAGAAAAGATGGACCAACATATTGAAAGGGTACAAAGTCAGGTTATTAGCTTTGCCACCAGGCTTAAAATAATGGAGGAGAACAAAATGGATGTCAGAAGAGACATATCAGAACTAAAGGCAAGACAGCAAACTGAAGGTATCAAAAACCAGCTTTCCAAATTAACTGAAGACATCTGCAAATATAAGAATGACTGTCAGGAAGAAATAATAAAATCAAACCCAGAAATGAAATCACATCTTAACAGGATTGTAAAAGCAACCCAAAAAGAACTTGCAGAAAACATAAAACATATTGAAATAATAAGAACATCCCTAGAATCTCTTACTAGCAGGATTAATCACTGGGAAAACAGAAGCTCAGACATGGAAGACAGAACAGAGGAGAATTCGAGAGAAACCAGAATCTTGACAAAATTCAAAAGAGCAAGTGAATAAGACTCAAGGGAAATGTGGGATGCCATAAAAAGACCTAATCTCATGATCATGGGTATCCCGGAAGGAGAAGAAAACCAAATGAGGGGCATAGAAAATATTTTCAACAGAATTATTCAAGAAAACTTTCCATACATGGCAAGAGATAGTCCTGTACAGCTAAGAGAGATATGGAGGACTCCAAACAAATTGGACCAAAGGAAGAACACCCCAAGACATATCTTAGTTACAATGCCAAACATTGAGGATAAAGAGAGAGTCCTTAGAGCAACGAGAGAAAGGAAACTCACTTACAAAGGAAAACCCATCAGACTTCTCCATAGAAACTTTAAAAGCCAGGATAGCTTGGAACAAACTGATTCTAGGCCTAAAGAAGAATGGATTCCAACCTAGACTACTCTACCGAGCAAAGTTATCCATCATAATTGATGGGGGAATTAAAGTATTCCACGAGACTAATCAGCTTTACAATTACTTGAACACAAAGCCAAACCTTCAAAAGATACTTCATGAGATATCCCAGGCAGAGGAAACAAACAACCGACCCCAGGAAAGGAACAGAGAATAAGCAACGTAACAAAAAAGAGAGGGAAGCAACAGCGCAGATACCAACCTCCATATTCTCTACAACACAGCAAACCTCACAGTTATAACTTTGAATGTAAATGGACTCAACTCACCTATAAAAAAGACACAGGATAGCAGGTTGGATCAGGAAAATGGACCCTTCCATCTATTGCCCTCAAGAAACACACCTTATCGCTAAAGACAGTAACCTACTGAGAGTAAAAGGGTGGAAAATCATTTTCCAGGCATGTGGGAAGAATTAAAAGGCAGGTGTGGCTACTCTAATATCTGACAAAATAGACTTTAAACCAACAGCAATATAAAAGGACGATGATGGCCACTTTCTACTCATCAAGGGAACAATACAACAAGAAGACATCACTATACTAAATATGTATGCACCAAATGCAAAGGCCCCTCAGTTCATTAGGCATAAATTACTCAAAAGCAAAGCAGGTATAGATTCCAACAACATCATAGTAGGAAACTTTAACAATCCCCTTTCATCCCTAGACAGATTGTACAAACAACAGACAAGCAGGGAAATCAAGCTGCTAAACGGCACCATAGACAAACTAGGGATAACACATCTACAGAACATTCCACCCCAAGGACACAGATTACACATTCTTCTCAGCAGCGCATGGAACTTTTTCCAAAATTGACCATATACTGGGCCATAAATCATCCCTCAGCAAATTAAGAAAGATCAATGTAATCCCCTGCATCATATCAGACCACAACACATTAAAGCTAGAAATTAACAACGGGAGAGGATCCAAAAATTTCAACAGATACTGCCGACTGAACAACTCGCTCCTGAACAATGAATGGGTCAAACAAGAAATCAGACAGGAAATCCAGAACTTCTTAGAAACAAATGATACTAAGGACACAACCTTTCAGAACTTGTGGGACACAATGAAGGCAGTTCTAAGGGGGAAATTCATTGCACTAAATGCCTTCATAACAAAGACAGAGAAGTCTCAAATCAACGAACTATCCTCACACCTAAGGTCATTAGAACAGATGGAAAAATCCAACCCAAGGAGCTCCAGATGCAAGGAAATAATTAAGATCAGAGCTGAGATTAATGACTTGGAAACAAAGAAAACAATTGAATAAATAGATAAATCAAAGAGTTGGTTCTTTGAAAAAGTCAATAAGATCGACAAACCCCTGGCAAACTTAATCAAATGAAAAACTGAGAAGAATCAAATTAACAAAATAAAAATGACAAGGGTGAGATCACAACAGATCCTGAATAAATTGGGAGAATCATCAGGTCATACTTCCAAAACCTCTACTCCACAAAATTAGAGAAACTGGAAGAAATGGATAAATTCCTGGACACCTACCAACTTCCAAAGCTCAGACCAGAGCAGATTAAGATCCTAAGCAATCTGATAACAATCACAGAGATTGAATTGGTAATCAAGAACCTCCCCAAACAGAAAAGCCCAGGTCCAGATGGATTCTCAGCTGAATTCTACCAAACCATCATCATAGAACTGAAACCTCCCTTTTTGAAGCTTGTCAGGGACATAGAAAAAGAGGGTAGATTCCCAAACTCCTTCTATGAAGCTACCATTGCCCTAATTCCCAAACCAAGCAAGGATGTAACAAAAAAAGAAAACTACAGACCCATATCCCTGATGAACGTGGATGCAAAAATCCTCAACAAAGTACTAGCAAACCGAATACAAACCCACATCAAGTCTATAATTCACCCTGACCAAGTCGGCTTCATCCCAGGGATGCAGGGACGGTTCAACATATGCAAGTCAATAAATATAATTCACCACATTAACAAACTCACCCGTAAAAACCACACTGTCATCTCAATTGATGCTGACAAGGCTTTTGACAAAATTCAACACCACTTCATGTTCTAAACCCTGGAAAGAATAGGCATAGATGGTCTAAATCTCAACATGATAAAATCAATATACAGATCTCCTAAAACACAAATGATCCTCAATGGAGAACGACTCAAGTAGTTCCCGCTTAATTCAGGAACCAGAAAGGTGTGTCCACTCTCACCACTGCTCTTTAACATAGTGCTTGAAGTTCTAGCCCAAGCGGTAAGACAGGAGAACCACATAAAAGGGATACAAATTGGAAAGGAAGAAGTCAAACTATCCCTCTTTGCAGATGACATGATCTTATACATTTCGGATCCAAAGAACAGTATCAGCAAACTCCTGAAGGTGATCAATGCCTTCAGCAGAGTGGTAGGATACAAAATTAATACACAAAATCAGTAGCCTTTCTATATACAGAAGACAAACAATCAGAAAAAAAGACATCAGAGAAACGGTCCCATTCTCTAAATACTCAAACAAAATCAAATACATGGGAATATCACTAACCAAGTTAGTGAAAGACTTATATAAGGAAAATATTGAAACACTCAAGAGGGAAATAGAGGAGGATGTGACAAGATGGAAAGATATTCCATGCTCATGGATAGGGACAATCAGTATAGTAAAAATGGCAATCCTGCCAAAAAAGATTCAACGCAATGCCAATAAAAATCCCAACCTCCTTCTTCACAGACATTGAAAAAATAATCTCAAAATTTATCTGGAAGGGTAAGAGACCTCGAATAGCTAAAACTAACCTGAGCAAAAAAATTACGCAGGAGGTATCACCATACCTGACTTTAAAACATACTACAAAGCCATAGTAACTAAAACAGCAAGGTATTGGCAGAAAAACAGACAGTCTGACCAGTGGAATAGAATTGAAGACCCAGCCTTTAATGCAAGTAACTTCAGCTGCTTAGTCTTCGACAAGGGTGACACCAATGTAAGCTGGGCTAAAGATAGCATATTTAACAAATGGTGCTGGACAAATTGGATAAACACGTGTAGAAAATGAAAATAGACCTACTCCTTTCACCATGCACAAAGATCAACTCCAAATGGATCAGAGACCTCAGTAATAACCATACCACCCTAAACACCCTGAAAGAAAAAATAGGAGAAACCCTATATGACATAGGAATATGGAATAAGTTCTTGAGCAAATCTCCAGTAGCCCAGGAAGTGCAACAGTCACTTAACCAATGGGACCTGATCAGACTCAAAAGCTTCTGTACAGACAAAAACTTCATTCTCAGAGTCCATAGAACCCTTCAAACTGGGAGATGATTTTTGCCAGCTTCAACTCAGACAGAGGCCTAATTTCCAGAACCTACAGAGAACTCAAAAAAATTATTAATAAAAAATCAAACTGCCCCCTCAAAAAATGGGGCACTGATCTCAACAGAGAATTCACAGAGGAGGAAACACAAATGGCCTTTTCTCACCTGAGAAAGTGCTCAGCATCCTTAAGCATCAGGGAAATGCAAATCAAAACCACAATGAGATACCATCTTACACCTGTCAGAATGGCAATCATAAAGAAAACCAACAACAATCATGCTGGCGAGGATGCGGGGAAAAAGGAACCCTATTCACTGCTGGTGAGATTGCAAAATTGTTCCAACGCTATGGAAAGCAGTTTGGAGACTCCTGAACAGAATGGACACAGAACTACCAATGGACTCAGCTATCCCTCTACTAGGCATCTATCCACAAGATTTCACATCTCAATGCAGAAACATTTGTACAACTATATTTAGAGCAGCTCAATTCATAATAGCCAAGAATTGGAATCAACCCAAATGCCCATGCATGGAGGAATGGACAGCGAAACTGTGGTATATTTACATGATGGAATTTTACTCAGCTGAAAGGAAAAATGACAAATCAAAATTTAGGAAAAACGGTCTGGCTTTGAGCAGATCTTAGTAAGTGAACACTCAAAAGAACAGAAAATCAAATGCCGCATATTCTCCCTCATATGCCGTCCTTAACCAGGATAACCGTTTTCTTTATGCAGACTAGTAGAAAGAAGTGAGACGTTATGAATGAGGGGTAAGGGATGGGGGAGGGGAATGGCTTAAACATGAGGTTAAACCATATTAGGTTCAAAAACATAAAATCCTAATGAGCATACTGTAATGGGAGTCGACTGGCAAGAGGGGCCATGAGCGGTAGGGGAGAGAATCTAAGCCTGTGAACAATTAGATCAGTCTGACAACCCCTGGCTCCAACCATGGGTTCCTTCCCTCACTGAGATGTCGACCAAAGCAACCCATGAGGTTCCAACAACAAGACAGAATTCTGTCAAAGCTCTTGAGTGCCCTCCCCAGGCCTGAGGCAAAACCCTGTTGCTGAAGAAACCACAGAATGCCATAGACCAGCATCGAGAGACACTTCGAGGTCCTGAATGGTATCCAGCTCCCAGAAGGCAGTTAGTGTAGTGCTGGAAGGCACTGTACAGGCTGCCAGGGGAAACTGATCAATGACTCATGGAGTAAACAGAGACCACTGACATGAAACACAATCTGCAGTCATGAGTAGGTTGACCACACCTCCTACTGGGAGAGAACAGGGAACCAAGAAATGAGCACTTGTGTAATGGAGAAGCCTGGGCCTTGGGGAGACAATCAACAGCTTTCAAATTTGGCCAAATTTTCCACTTAGGGAGGGGGAACCCTTGTCTGGAACTTGGGATGCAGGGTGATAGGCACTGGATCCCGTACTCTTGGGCTCCCAAGACAAGATGCACTATGGGAGAGATTAACGGGGAGGCTACTAAAAATAGAATCTAGGTAATCCAGAGTTGTGTATATTTGTTAACCTACACTGACCTCACTCTCTGATGGAGATTATGTTTGTGTTTTTCAGGATGTGGTGAGAGAGCTGGTGCCCATCTAACCCTATCAACTGACCATAGACCGATACCTGAGATCCTGGCAAGAGAGGAGCTACCACAGTCATATCGTGGAGGATCCATATGGAACCCCGCAGAGAATGATGGGATGAACAAGGGACTCACAGCCACAGCCATTCAATCAACACAAGATAAGCCAATGAGACAGAAACCAATGATTTTTGACACAAAGACCCCTAAGCTCACAACCTTAAAGCAGCCTTAATACTCATCCACCACGACTCAGGGAGCTGAGCTGAAGAGGGGGCAGAAAGATTGTGAGAGCCATGGTGAGGGAGACTATCCAGAGGCATGGTACCCCTCAGTAACAACATACTAGGGCTAGGAGAACCTGGATGAATACTAAGCTATCCTTGGTCCCCTGTCACAAGGACTGATCCAGACAGCCAATGGAGGAGGATATCCAGCTGATTGGGGATGGGGGATGGGGGCTTAGGGAAATTGGGGATAACAACTCACTGTTTGCCCACTAAATAATGTAACACATTATGGACAATAAAAAAAGAATTCAGTTATAACCATACAATACTACATTATGACAACATAACTTAATACTTATACTTGACCCCTATCTTTCTTAATTTGCTAGAAAGTACAATAAGATTTCTACTGAAAATTACTCTAATGTTCTCATTGTTCTATTCATTTTTTACTTTATTATTTTTGATATGGGGCTTCATGTAGCCCATGCTGCCCTTTAGCTATGTAGCCAAGGATGGCCATGTACTCTATCCTTCTGCTTCGACTTCCCAACTGAGGATATGACAGGAATGGGCCACTGCACCTGATTTGATATATTATTACATTTAAAACTGCTCAACTGCCAAACACCATGCAGAAGTTACATTTAAAAAGTTATTAAAATTTTACAAATCCAATGGACAAATACTTATGACTCATTTTGACAGTGAGATTATTACCATAAAAATTTACATCCTAGAGAAAGAATTGGGCTCTTAAGTAGGAAAGGTGCATAGCAATACTTGATTTATCTCTCATTCAAAGGATTTTATTGATGTACTTAAATAAGCTAGCTGATGACCCACTCAACTTGTTCCTTGAGTCCCAACAGTTCAAGTAGCTCGTGACTGGAGAGCATCTCAATTCTTCTAGTCTGTATGCCTACTGAGCTTTAAAGTAAATCTTATCCTTCAGAGGAAATGGACTCAGAGGGACAAATGATGCTTGAGAGTAATACAGCATCGTTATCCCTAAGAAACAAATGGGAAAAAAAGTGGATTCTACAAAGGAACACAGAAACTACAAAAACCAAAATATGCAAAACTCAAAACATACTAAAATATTTGGCTTTGTATCTTTTGACATTATTAGAATCTTTCCTACATACACCAAGGAAAAGCAGTTCATTCCAAGTTGATTTCTCTCACCAAAACATTGCTTTCCCTTCTCGAAGATATGAATCAAAGTGACTTAGCTAGCTATTAATATCTCCAGGGCACACCCAGAGCAAAATGGCTGTCAGAGAAGTCTATAAGGATGAATAAACAAGCTAGATATGTCAAAGAGGAAAGAGAAAATGGAATATAATTATATAACCACACCACTAGCTAGATCTTGAACTTCTTGAAAAGGGAAACTAAAAACTGAAAACTAACAAGCAAAATAAATACATATTTTTTTAAAATGTGGAAAACATTTTTCACCTCTGAGGACAAAGCCATTTTGTTGTAAGTTCAAGTCTTAGTAAGCTAAAGAAGTCATTTTTCTTTGAGTAGCCCCAAAATATAAATATGAATGTTATTTGTACATAGCAATTTGGATTTGAAATTTCACCCCAAAGACACATGTGTTATAAAAGCTTAATCCCAAACTAGGTAGTATTTGTTGGATGGCAGGAAGTGCTTTTCCAGTCACTGGAAGTGTACCCTTGAAATTGACCAAGGAATTGAAAATTCTCCTCTTTCCCTTTCTCCTTTTATGTCCAAACAATACAATTAGGTGACAGTTTTTGTAGTAGGCTTCCCCACCACCATGAGCTTCTTCAGACCCCAAGCCTCAGGGCCAGGGGGTCATGGGCTATAACCTCAAAAATGTGAGCAAAACAATCCTTTTCCTGTTATAAGTTGATTGTCTCAGGTATTTGTAACAGTAACAAAAAGTGAGCCAACACACTATCAACTGAAGAAAGCTATTCATTAAGACCAAGGATAGATCTACATAAATGCACATGCACCTGCTGTTTTCTTGGAACTTTCATATATGTGTATTTGCATTATTTCTTGGGATTTTTGTATGTGCATGTGATAAGCAGGCATGTGTCATATGTGTGAATATATCTGCATACACATATATGTACACATGCATATGGAGTCCAGAGGTCTTTCCCAATCATTTTCTACCTAATTCTTTGAGACAGGGTCTCTCACTGAACCTATAGCTCACCAATGCAACTAGAGTAGCTAGCCAGTGAGGCCCAGGGATTCCTGTCTCTACCTCTCTAGCACTGGGATTACAAGTGACCACCACCATGCCTAGCATTTACATCATTCTGGGGATCTGAACTCGGGTCTTCATGCTTACATGGCAATCACTTTACTCATTGAGATATCTCCTCAGCCCTTCAGTATTATTTTCAAAGTAAAAAATGTTAAATCTTACTCCACTATTACAATATTGTCATAATGCTCGTTAAATTCATATCTTAACGTATTATAAACATAGTTAACATTTATTGAGTTTGTGGTCCATTCAATCAACATACGTTAAAAGAGTTTCATACATTCAAGATTTCATCTTCTTAATTAACCCCATTTTACACATGAGGAAATTTAAGCTTGGAAAATTTAGATAATTTTCCTAAGTCACAGTTACTTTAGAGAACTGGGCTTGAACTTTTAAAATTATGACCTAATTTTGTATTTGTGAGTACAGTAATAGTCTTGTACACATACAAAGTTGTGAAACATACAAAAGATCTTTAGAAGCTGAAAATACTAAAAATAGCCAGGCATAAAACATTTGCTCAATGTTTTATGTTTTTTCCCCACCAAAGTTTCCTCTGTGCTACACTTTCCTTCCTCCTCTCCCATACTAACTTTTGCCACTTTT
Source organism: Zapus hudsonius (assembly GCA_004024765.1). NCBI lineage: Eukaryota > Metazoa > Chordata > Mammalia > Rodentia > Dipodidae > Zapus > Zapus hudsonius. Next base: position 47,410 of record PVHP010007413.1, on the reverse strand, counting down.
CTGTGGTTAACCATTTCTGTTCTTCACTTTCTTTCTTGCTAAGAAATTCCTACCCTTCTCCCTCTGATCATACCACTTTCTCTGTCCTAGATGTCACCTATGTTGTCTTTAGTTATGCTTGGTTTAACTCAATTTGAATAAGTAATTGGTAATTTAATGCCTATTCAAGAAGAGTAAGAATCAGTCAGCCAATCATAAATATTATGTCTTTCTAAAGAGCTGACAAAAATCTAATACTATTGTTTTCATGCAAGTATTTGGTTATTTTTAGCTATACTTGATGTCATTCATTTAATTCTAAAATCATTAGAGTGTGAGTACACTAGTATACAGTAAGATCTGATTCCAACTACCAGATGAAAGAATCTGAATTCTTTTGATAAACTTACTTGTCTACTTTAGCTACATTATTTTATATTCACTTTTAGCCTGTAAATTTGTAGACCTTTAATTACTTGAAAAATGGTCTAGATTTGTAGCTTATTAAATAAAAACGAGGCATACTTTTTGCTATTGAAATATTAAATGGGAGGTTTTTTCAAAGCTTTTATCTTTAAATTTCTCAAGTTGAAAATAACATTAACCTCAGAGGAAAGAGGTTTCTTGTCATTTTTTTAATGGATGGAAGAACTCAGAACATTTATTCAAGAGTACATACAGGAAGTTTGCAAGGGTTAGGTGGCCCGGGTAATAAACTGGAACAGGGAAAATATTATAGCGCCGAATGATGAAAACTGGGAAAGAAGATGAAGAAGTGATGAGAGAAGTCACATCAGAAGCAAAGGGGAAAACTCCTGAGAGCAAAATCATCCACTTTCCTCTCAAGACCCATGACTTGCATCTCCTTACACTTATTGTGCCCATTTGTGTTGTTTTCACAATGGTCTATTTAGCACTCAAATCCATTCTATGAAAAGCAAAACTGTGGGCAAGTTGATTTGGTTCCATGAAAGTATACTTGCCTAGAATGCACAGGGCCCTACATTTGATGCCCAGGTGGAAAGAAAGTGGAAAGGGCAAAACTGTTCGAACGACTACACATATCATATTCCACCACTCTGGGAAATGCTCAAGCCAGACAAATGGATTAAGATTTCCTCCTATTTATGTGTTAGTAACTCCTCACTGTTCTGCCAAGATAACCTGAAAAAAATTCAACTTAAAAAGGACAGGTTTGTTTTGACTCAAGAATGTCAGAGTTTCAGTCAATGATCAGTTGGCTCTGAGTTCCTGACCCTGTAGTGAGGCAGTAGTGTGCCATGATGTAAGAAAGCTGCTAACCTCAGGACAGCGCAGAAAGAGAGACAGATGAAACGAGACATAGGAGGGAAGAAGGGACCAGAGGCAAGATAACCCTTTAAGGCCTACTTCCAATGACCTACTCTGTGCAACGAAGCTGACCATCTAATATTCCATCCTGCTGTGAGCTCATCAAAGGATCAATTTATTGATTAAATCAGCATCTTCATGGTCTAACTGCCTCAACACTGCCACTGGCTGGAGAAATTTTGAAGGGGGATGGAATATCAAAACTATTATAACACTCCACTGAAATTATTCTCCCCCAAACAACTCAAGCTCATCTTATTTCTCAATTCAGAAAAACCTTTGACTTTTATTCATTTTTACTTACATTGCTTAAATCAATATTAAATCAACAGTGTTTAACTGTTGAACACTCTTTTTGGAGAATGTCCCCTGTTTTCTATACATTCTTATCTCCTGATTACTCTCTACTTACTTTTCTTGGAGCCTTCTCTTATCCATCCATACTTACATGATTTTTTTTGTGAACTCTACACCTGTTATGGTCTATGTTGTTAAGGTCTAAACCATTCTATAGCTGTCTCAGAGCTGTAGACTCAGATCTCTCACTTTGTATAGAGAATCTTCAACCAACTAACCTCGAAATTAAACTTATCCCAACTGTGCAGTTGATTTTCTCCAAATCCCATTTCTCTATATATATTCCTTTTCTTGGTCAGTGACATCAAGGTCCATCCCATCATCCAAATCTAAAACTTGGGAGTCTCCTTGTTCGTTTTTTAACTAATTAACAATATTATCTGGGCTGAACCCTATAAACTAATCCCTGCCTCTGTTCCCAGCCTCTTCAGGGCATCATTATGTTGGTGCCGTGTACTTGTCTAAAAGCACAAATCCAATCATGTCATATGCTTTGTTTAGCATCTTATGGCTAAAGTCCAAAATCCCTGAGGTATTCCAAGGCTTCATCATCTGGCCCTGCTTTTTTTTCTAGCTTTATAATCTCTTTTTTTTAATTTTTATGCATAGTTTATTTTATGAATCTGAAATATATGTAGTTCATAGAAGTTGTTTGCATAGTTTCTATTTTTTAGTTATGTATGTTTTCATTTTTGTCATTTGCATGATGTAATAATACTTAAGAATGTTTTAGCATGTAATATTACTTATGTAAAAATTGTTACTACAATGGCTTTACCTTTAAAATTTGGTAAAATATCTTGGAGTTAAATTAAATATAATCTCTTTTTGAGTACACAATCACACCCCCTCCACCTTTGCAATTTTATAGTAACACTTTCTTATCTAAAATACTTTCCTCACCTAACTTTCATCACAGCACAGATTCCCTTTGCCTATGAGGCTTGTCTACATCTACTCGTGACCCAAGCGAGTACTGCTCCTTCGTTACATTATCCCACAGTGCATGCTTCTGTTATAACATGTTTGCTTACTTCTCTCGCCCACTCCTGATTTCCTTAAGGGGAGTAGAGTTTGCACTTCATACATATTTAATAAAACAAGACAATTTCAAATATCTTATATTAAATAAACAAGTGAGTGAGAAATCATTACAACTTGTCCATCAATCGGTCTTTATTGGACCAAATGAGCAAGCAGTAAGTTCTTTAAAAGTATGTGCCACACTGGTCACCCAGACATGTACATTAGCCAAAGTTTTCCTGGCCAATAAAAAAGGCCACTATTATTCTAGCCCTGAATTTTTAACCTAGTGCACAGATTCTGATGAAGTACACTTCTAAAGAATTAGTGATAAAAGGTTAATTATCTGATGGATTGAAAGCCCGTGGTAATGGTTTTACTATTCACAAGGATCAGAAAGGCTTAGGAACTATGCATTTTTCTAGAAGAAGAGATCCGTAGCTTTTATTGTAATCACTTCTCCAAGGACTTGACTTTAAATTGTTAAGAGTTATTGACTTCCACAGATGAAGTAGGCACCTCCAAGAGTATGCTAATAATTTTATGGGGGAAACCTAAAATTAATAAAAATTCTGGTTTTATATATTTTGCCTGTTCCAAATTTAAATGAAAACATAATCTGAAAACATTTATGTGACAATTATTTAGCATTTATTTGATATCTCAAAATTAAGTCACTTAAAAATTCAAAGCTGTATATGGTTTCCCTGAAGCTAAGAGTTATATAAAAAGGAAAAGTGTTGAAGAAGTAAGAGGTGCACCTCTAACAGCTGAAAACAGCTAACATCTAGTAGAAGACAAAGCCAACATTTTCAGTAAGTTATTATCAACCATCACACTAAAGATAAGGTTGAGTTCATAAGAAAACTAACAAAAGTGGAATAAGTACAAGAAATAAAATTATTAATACTATAATGAAATACCAATTATACTCACTGCTAACCCACTGAACCAACAGGCATAAGTGTCTATAATGGTTTCTTATGCCACTTTGTAGATAATTGGAAACATTGCTAAAAAGGTATCAATTGGTGAGAATATGTGATGACATCTAGAAAGTAGTTAAGAATTTATAAGGCTGTGAACACAGCTCATTGATGCACTGCCTGCCTAGCATGCATAGGCCCCAAGTTCAATCTTTAATATGGAAAAAATATATATTTATATATATGTAGTCTAGTTACAGATTCCACAAATGCATGCTATATAAAATTAGAATTTTACTTTTATATTAATGTATAAGAGACCAGTTTGAGCTCTGGGTACATAATTTAGCACAATGATGGTGCTTAACTGTAATGAACTGTTGTTCCAAACACAGGAACAATGATCAAACAGAAGACTGCACCTGCTTCTGACCTATGCGAGAGACCAACAGGGGAAACCACAGTCACAACTGACCAAATGTGGTTCATTTGCCACAGAACTTCTAGTTAGGCCTGCTTTCAGGAAAGAGATTAAAGATATGATGGCATTGCATAATGCTCCAAGGAAACTGCACACATGGCACCAGAAGAAAGCTCGTTTTCTTTCCTTGAAGATGCTGAGAAATGAAAATCTTTCAAATAGAGAAACAGAACAAAGCAAGCCTAGCTTGTCCATGCACATACCTGCTCTACCAATTTCTGTTTCAGAAATACCACATACCTATGTATACTGATATTACAATGATTACATGCACCAATAATTAACCGGGTCTTAACCACTGTCTAGCAATTCTTTTGTGTTTCCCTAGTCAGTTCTCTCTCCCCCTCTCTCCTCTTTCTCCAGTTTTGTTTCTGTCTACATTTATGTTTTAAGTGTTTTCGGTATTATTCTTCACTTATAATATTTCACTTCCATCATCACCATCATCCTCAGTGTCCTCAGCAGAGGTCTTATATGGTACTTGGTGAAGGAAACAAAGCCATCAGAAAAAAAAAAACAGCTACATTTCTTTACATCAAATCTATAGATGTCTCTGCAACCTCTTCTCACCATGGTGGTAGAGATGGTCCTCCCTTCTTTCCTTCACTTCCTCACACTTGTACATTATCTCCTTGTGAATATCAAAAATGCTAATAGCCCTGCCATGTGAAATGAAAGACCCATCTCTCAAATCTACAATACTCTTGCAGGTTATCATTCCCGTACTCCTAAGACCATTGAGCCTTTCAGCACACTGACTATCTACCATTTCCCACATCCAAACTTTCTGTCACTTCTTAACCTGGAATTCTGGCTTGCTGACTCACTACTCATCTTGCATGAGTCATTAATGGCTTTTTCAGTAGGTCCTTAGAGGACATATTCATTCCTGTTACAATACCTTCCAGCCTCATTTGACATTTCTAAGCTTTCTTCTTCCTTCTCAAAGCCCTTCCTTATCTTGGTTTCTGGTTTGGTCCTTTCTCTTCAGCTGAGTTGTGTCTCCTTCATAAGCCTCTTCTTCCTTCCTAGTCCTTTACCTGCTAAATATGCTAGTGTTCTCTCCAGATCCATTACTTCTTCCCTCATGGGCAGTATCATTCACTATCTTCCACTTGTTTGAACATCAGATCAACATAACCAACCAGCTCTTCAATGTACCCATGTGGAAGCATGTATTTCAGTTTCAGCGTGCCTAAGAAGATTCACTTTTTACCAAATCCTGCCAATGCCCCTTAAGTCTTACCACCTGCCATTCCCTTCCACTTCACTCTTTCCCACTGATGAGGCACCAGCTCAGGCAGCCATGTGCTACCCCTCACTGTAACAGCTTTCTAAGTGCTTCTCTGCCTCTAGACTGACTGTTTCTAGATCTACTCATCATCTACTGTACGGAACTAAAGATATGTACTGACATAATTTCTCTCTTAGAACTTACCTTCCTGATATTATCTATATAACTGAATTCAAACTTCCCTTTCCTAATCACATACTATCACCTCAATTTTCCAAATCAGTATGATTCTTTACATTCTTCCTACCTTCCATCCTCTTGTCTCCCCTCCACATCTAGGTCCTTACAGATTATATCATCTCTCAGACCATTCCCCTTCTTTCTCTCTCTCTCTCCTCCCTTCTTTCCTCCTTCTCTCCCTCCCTCCTTCCCTCTAACTGTATGTTACTTTGTCTAACTCTTTGAAAGTACTTCTCACACTGGCTGACACAGTAACTCTTCCATGTGAAACGTATGTGGTATATGCCAACAGAATATTCTGCATATACCCCCTGCCCCAAGATTTTCTCACTGCTTACTGAGATATTCATTTTCCCTAACAGACTGCCAGGGGGATACTCCCTGGTGTGTCTATAGTATCTAGCACAGTCTGGTACATGCAAGATACTTATTAAGTACTTCTTGACAGTATTCAACAAATACATTTTACTAGGTTTACAAAGAAAAGTTGCCCATAGTCACATAAGTGAATAAAACTTAACAAGTGACTTCCACCATATAACAGAAAAAACACAGACATATAAAGGTATACAAGATAATTCTTTAAGGTAAAAAGAATCCCCAGAACAGTTCAGAGCATGATGAACACTGTATCAGGAAACTGTTTCCAGTGAATATGCTATTCCATCTCAAGAAAATGAAGATAAACTTAGTTTGGTATCTGATGTTTTATAATTTATTCTCCTCTTGTTCTCAGAATGTTGTTTGATGAGTGACTGTCAGAGATATGATTAGTCTAGTATAGAAGATACCAATCAAAAGTCACTGTCTCTCACTACCAGTGATCACAAGAGAATTAAGAAGAAAATGGATTGGCCAGTGCACCAAAGCATACGGTTATCTAAGGAGTGATCTTGCACCTTCTACCTGACTGCACAGAAAGCTTTTAGTAACAGAAAGCCAAGAAGTCACCACCCTCACCCGTGACTCTAAAATAAGAACATAAATCAGCTATTGAATGAACTCTAATCTCATCCAAATTCATATGTTGATGTCCTGATGGCCCATGTGATGGTATTTTGAGGTGGAGTCTTTGGGAAATAATTAAATTTACTTGATATTCCAAGAATATGATCATCACAATGAGATTCATGCCCTTGTAAGAAGAGATCCTAGAGCTTCTTCTCTCTGCTAACATTAACAGCATATCACAAGCCAGCAAGAGAACCCTCATCAGAAAATAACAATTCTGGCACCTTGATCTTAGATATCTATGCTCCAGAACTTAGAAAATCAGTTTTCATTGTCTAAGCCACCCAACCTAAAGGACTTTCTGTGGGGATGCTCTGTCAAATGAATACAATCAGCATATTGGCGACTCCATGTACTAACTTCAATTCCATCTTGACTCAATAACACTAATAATGCTAGTCATGAGATTTGTTTTTCAAAGTGCACCCTTTCCTTGATAACTTTAGATAATTGAAAAAATATAAGAAAAGCATAAAAATCACAACTAGACTTACTGAAATACATTATCCAGTGAAAATGAAATAAAAGATACTTACCACCACCAAGAATGTAAGAATCCTGGTGGCTCCCCCAATGTGATGTTTTTTTCCCATCTTATCTAAAAAGAACAAAAAAGATATTAAATGCTTTCTTGGTAACATTTTCACACACATATTACAAAGCAACATTTTTCCCATGTAAAATTTTATAATTCTTGTTTTTTAATCATTTTTATATTGTATTATTTATATTTTTGTATATTATTGCATAATCAAGTTTTCAAATTACTCATTTTCCATATAATTTATAGCCTGAATTAACATAGGAGAGATGTCACTAAATTCTTCAGTATTTGCTTCCCACTGTAAGTGATTAAACTTGTCTCTGAGAGTTCAAGTCCATCTTCTCCCCAGCTTTTTAAGCTGACATGGGGAATCTGCTCACTCCCTTAGACCTTACTTATAGGGCTTCCTGCTAAGGCTCCATGAACTAAGTGATGGTCTTGGGGGAAAAGGGAAGTCCGAAGAAGGGGAACTATCTGTGTTAAGGTTGTCCCTGTGGCAGCAATTTGTTCGAGTAAAGATAACAGCTGGCTCCATCTAGGTATCAACAACACAAGCAGAACCATTCTCCTCATGACCCTAGGAAATAACAATACAGATGGGAACAGCTCTCCTCAGAAGCTTGAATCCTAGCTCCACAAGGCTCCTGGAGCTCTTGAAGTACTTGAAGCCAGGCAGCTTTCTCTCCTTGGACATCTAAGATGGCTACATGAAATTTCTCCTATGATATTTTGATAACCACAAATTCTTTAGTCTGTACCCCAGGCCTGACGATTACTTACAATGATTGATTTATGTAAATTTATAACTTCTAGGTTTCCTTTTAGGTTTTTAAAGAAAACTGTGAGTTATTTAGCTAATTACATTCTCTCTGTTGAAATACTCAATGTGCTTTTAATTAACATGCCTGGATCCTGATTGATATTCCACCACCACATAGCCCCTCATGAAGTAAGAGTATCCAAAACTGTATCCCTTCTAAGCCAAAAGAAGCATGGCATAAACTTTTTCCCTATATCCTATCTCTATGAGAACTAGGGAAAGTTTCAGTGCCTCCATTTACTGATACACAAAATGACTTAATGAGAGCTATCTATCTCAAAGGGTGTCATGAAGAATGAACTGGGCAGTACATGAACATCAGGTAAAGCAGTAAATGACTGATAATGGTTAACTACTGGGATCACTTTCCTTTATTCAGAATCAAGTCCTGATACAAATTTATTCTACCATCATTGTCACTAGCATAAAAAAGCCCCATGATATCACATAAAACATTCAAGCATTTCAGTTATGCTAAGCAAAATTTAGCTTGCTTATCAGAAAACATCTTGGCAGATATCATACATAAAACCAAGGATAAGAAAAGTCAAAGTTAGACTAAAGAACTGCCTATGCTTCTGGTAGAAATGATAATGGCAGTTATATTAAAGCCTTTAATTATTTAAAATCATTAAGAAGCTTATGTTCTGTTTAAATGACATCACATATATGAAACTCAGATTACAACAAGAAGTGCCAATCTAAAAGAGAAATTAAGTACTTAAAATATATTTAATTGACACATAGTAACACACACACATATATATGGGTTATTTATGTGAGATGTGAATACATGTATACAATGTATAATGTTAAGATCAGATGTACTGGTATATCATCCATCTCAGACATTATGATTTATACTGGGAGCATTCAAGATCTTCTCTACTATATATTCAATATTCAATGACAACGTCAACCATAGTTACCCTACTGTGTACTACAGAACATAGCTATTTCTGCTATCTCTCTGCACTCCTGCACTTCATAACCATCCTTTCTCTAACTTACAGGCTTTCTCTCCCTTACAACCTGCCCAGGATCTGATAGCCACTATTCATTCACTTATCTAATAGAAGAGTGTGCAAGCCTTCATATGTGAGAACATTCATTATTCATTTTCAGACCTGACATTTTGTACTTATAATAACCCTGTAACAACTAAACTTTTGTGATTTTTCTTTCTTCTTTTTAGTGAATCAGAAGTATTTCAGGATCTTAAAGCACATCAAAATTATCATAACTAACATCAAAATAGTTGATCAATATTTTATCCTTTTGGTTCATGAAAACTAAGGGATAACAATTATACTTATGAGAAATAAAACTCTTATGTCATGATAAAGCTATAATGTTGTCTAAAAACCTATGTCCTGTTCTCTCAATGTTTTGCCTTAACAAGTTTCCACTGCCTGATTAGCTTCTTGGAAGACCTCACAGATGTACCTTAAAGACACTAGTATTCTGATCCCTGGCATCCACTGAAACATAAGAATGGCAAGTTTTTCAAAATAGTGTTCTTATATTTCACCTCAGTTCTTCTTGGCTTGCATAACATGCCCATGAAACAAAACAAATACTTCTAGTTACTTACTATACTTTTAAACAAATTAGCTTATAAACTAACAAGTTTCCTTATGGCATTAACATACTTAGTTTTGGTTGATTTTCTACCTTCTCCCTCACCTCTCTGTCCTCTCTAGACCTTACTGTACCTTTCTGCCTCCAGTAGTCCCCCTTCCATTTTTTATAACATATGTGTTCTATGGTGTGCTACTGTTCTTAATTAAGAGAGAATGGGAATTTCTTGAAAGTGAGGCCTCAATGTCAGGGTGCACTGGAGGAGTGCCTGGACTCCCAGAGCAGTGATCTCCACCGCACATGTCACTGGTCATTCTTTCCTGCACTTCTCCAACCAATCAGCAGCTTTTCAGGAGAGAAACCACTCAGAGAAACTACCTATACAGTTATATTTGATATGGTCTTTTATCAGAGAAGGCCTGAAGGTAATCTATGTGTTATTTTTAAAAGCATTACATCTTATTATTCCTTAGAGAAACTCAAAGTGCTTCACATATATCACTGCTCCCAGCCTTATAACATTTTTACTACAGAGTGACTGGAGTTCATCTTTCTCACTTCACATTACAAATCTGTGCCAGAAGCAGCAAGAGCTTGGTCTGTTGAGCACAAATGCCTTCCTTTCATAGTTACTGAATGAACAACACTCAAATCTATGCTGTAAGTAGCTCCAAGGAAAAGTTAGTTCTACATAGAAACATGTTTCCATAGTGAATGATATTGCTGCCTCCAAAAAAAACACTGTTTCAAATATTGCTTATTTATAGACAGAGTAATATTGTCTTAAGAAAGGGAAAAAACAGAGTGATAACATATAGAAAACTAAATCCCGTTCATTACAGAATCATCGGAAGAAAATAAAACTTTAATATAACCTGAGCAATGTCAATAGCACAGCAATACATTTTGATCTTTATATGCTCCGGAACAGTATGTGGCCATTAAACAGAATGAATGAGACATATCTACATTGGAAAGGGTATGCTCTACTGATTTTCCAAGTTTAAGGTTGGAGAATGATGTGCAAAGTATATGGCCTTTGCTCTTTGAAATAAAAAGCATACATATGTATATGTGTGTCTGGGTGTGTATATATTAAAGAAATCATACCACCATTACAACTATTTTCTGGAAAGACTAATAGAATGCTTTCATTTTAAAATAGCATTCACCTAGATATTTATTTCTTTAACATACACTAATATTTAGTGGTATTGAGATATGGCCAGAAAATACTCCTAAATGTCAATTGTCATCAGAAACAATTTTACTAATTAAGGAATATGCATTCTCTGTTTATTGAGTTTTCTGGGCTTATTTCGATGTTTGAATAACATCTATGCAACAAATTGTCTTCCTTTATTATTTTTCCTTCGTCTTTTACCCTGGCAATATACCCTAGTGTATATTGAATGAACAAAAGATATATCAACAGGCTTAAAATATGCCTTATGCTATAATTATAAATTATATTCTAATACAGAAAAGCTTTATTTACTATATAAATTTACTACATAAATATGGTCAGATCAAGTTTGCTATATAATGAGTTTATTTTACAAGATCTTTTAAGCATACCATATAGAATGGAATTGGTTTTGATCACTAGAATCACTAGAATACAATTGCCAAAATATAATCAGAGAAGCAATAAAATCATAGTATGTTAACTAACATTTGTACAAACAAAAATGATATACACAGATTTTCTTGAGTTTTCATCCCTATTTATTTCTGGACAGGTATATTAGTACTAGGCAGACATGGTGGTTTATACATATAATCCCAGCATTCAAGATATTGAGGCAGGAGGATTGCCATGAGTTTGAGCCCAGCCTGGGCTACATAGTAAGTATCAGGCCAGACAGGGATATGGAGAAAGACCTGGGCTTCAAAACCTAATCCAAAACAAACCAAAGGGGAACATAAGGGAAGGAAAGAAAGGAGAGACTGAGGGAAGGCAGGAGAGAAGAAAACAAGGAAGGAAGGGAGAGAGGGAGGGGGGAAAGGTGTAGTGATCTTGGTAATTTATGATCATCTTTCATCATTTTTCAGTTCCACTTTCACCTTTCCACACTTCCCTCTCTAATGAGGCTAGGATTCCAAAAATTATATTTCCTAGTCTCCTTGGCCAGCCTGCTTCCTGTTTAGTTCTGCCCTATGGAGATAAAAAGCAAGAGAGAGGAGCCTGCTCTGAAAGTGAACCAGCTTTGGGCCTTGGAAGGCACTCAGCCATAGCAGGAGCGGGGCAGTTCCGTACAGTCTTGTCAATATGGGTCCTTTTTGCCAGACCTACACTCACTTCAACATCTCCAAAAGAACAACAGATCTAAGCTCATGATCATCAAATTTTTAGAGTATTGCTAAAAGTTTTCATACTTTTTTGAATTTGAACCAACATTCTTTTTAGTTTTAATACTATAAAGGGTACAAACAGTTCTCTGTTAAAAGACAATGTATCTATGTATTAGTTGATTCCTAGACAAAATTCCTAGACTTCTAATTTAGATAGAAGGCACTATTCCCACAAAGATTCTCATTTTTTAAGATATGTGTGTTTCTGCCTGTGTTTGTGTATAGGTACACATGTGGAGGCCAAGAGACAACCTTGGATGTCATGCTCAGGAATGCCTTCAACCTCCTTTGAGACTCTCTCATAGGCCTGGAGTGCAGCCATTAGGCTAGACTGACAGGTCAGGAACCTGGGAAATTCTCCTACCTTCACCTCCACAGCACTTTGGCTCCAGGCACATTTTCACACAGAACACTTTTATGTGGGTTCTAGGGATCAAACTCTGGCAAACACTTTAACAACTGAGCTATCTCCCCAGCCCTGAGCCTACAAAGTTAATACTATTTTCCATGTATACATATGTATACACATTAAACTCAATTAAATAAAGTTAAAAGAACTTACATCTCAATTTACAATCTGAAACAACAGAAGCTTAATAGGAAGACATCAGTACTTTGAAGTGAATGATGTAAAACTGCTATCTCACTGTCCCCACGTGGCTCCCATGGTTTCAGACTAGGCTAACTGGGCATTTCTCAGTGATACTCGCCACACTTCAAGTAGTCAACAGTCACATGTGAATACTCGTGACCTCACTACACAGTACAAACAGGTTAAACTTCCTACAGTGAAAGAAAATTCTGTTGGATGATACTGCTGTGCTTCAGGAAGAACTCTAACAGTTCTTTCCTATTCTTGGAGGGAAAAATACTCAATATTCTGCATACTGGGAAATTTAGGAGGATGATAATGATAATTCAGGAAGAAGGTTGCAGTGTGTGGAGAGAACATGGATGAGGATACCAGGAAGATAGAAGGCTAATAATGGTGGTCTGAGAAGAAAGCGAGTGAGAAATTCTCTGTGGTGTGATTAAAAAAAGACCTTAGGGGCTGAAGAGATGGCTAAATGGTCAAGGTGTTTGCCTGAAGAGCCTGACAACCCTGGTTCATTTCCCCAGTGCCCATGTAAAGCCAGATGCACAAAGTGGTGCATGCATCTGGAGTTCATTTGCAGCTGGAGGCCCTGGAGTGCCCATTCTCTCTCTCTCTCTCTCTCTCTCTCTCTCTCTCTCTCTCTCTCTCTCTCTCTCTCTCTCTCTCTCTTTCTGCAAATAAATAAATAAAATTATCTTTTAAAAGAGACCTTAGTGTCACCTGTATCTAGTGATGCTAAAGTTCCTTGCCATAAAGTGCTTCCTCTTTGTAGTTATTCCCCCAACCTTCTGCAAGATTCTCTTATATGCAGGTGCAATGAATTAATGGAGCTTTGAAGCTACAAAGCAAACAAAACTGAATGCACAGAAAGGGAACTGCTCGAGAAGAAGTAGTGTGGTTCTGCAATGCTCAACAGGAGCAAAAAACTGCAGCAAGAGAAGCTTGAACGACCTAAGGAAGCCTCAAGGATGTTGGGGAGGACTTGACTTAACCCACAGTACCAGGGATTCAAGCTGGTACTGATAGAAAAGGTAACACCAAAGGATCAGAAGTTGGTAAGCCACCAAAGTGATAGAAACATGACACATTATGTATAGGATATATATTTATATTTGTATCTTTAAAAAGAAAAATGCTGGCCATACGTTTAAAAAATAACACAGGGTATTTACTACCTTTCAAGTTCTATTCAATACAATTTATGTGCACTAATTTATTAGAATCTCAGTACAGCTTTAACATATTCTTATGATATTTTATAATTAAGAAAAACAACTGATTAAGAAAATGTAGAATTTAAATGAAGGATAGAATATTTGGTCAAAAATTATGGCTTTTTCATATTATACTATATAACCTTCAAGTTAAGGCTTAGGAGGCTGACTACTAGGTAATAATTATTATTTCCCATCTTCATATAGGTAAAAGAAAGAGAAAACAGAACTCTGGGATCAAAGGCATTCAATATATGTAATATTCAATATATAATAAAATCTGAAGAAGCCATCTATTCATGAGATGTTTCAAAACTATTATTTCAGGTTAACCAGTTGACTAATATGAGAAAAAGATAGCAATATAGAATCAACAATGTAAAAAACTTTTAAAATTATTTATTGGGGAAATCAATACGGGTGTACCAGGGCCTCTTGCTGCTACAAACGAGCTCCAGTAAGCACTCATGCACCACTTTGTGCATCTGGCCCTACATGGGTCCTAGGTAACTGAACCCAGGGCTGCCATTTTTACCAACTTTGGTCAAAGCTCCAGGGAGGCCTAATTTCCAAAACCTACAGAGAACTCAAAAAATTAATAACAAAAACCCAAAATGCCCCCTCACAAAATGGGGTACTGATCTCAACAGAGAATTCACGGAGGAGGAAATACAAATAGCCTTGACTCATTTAAGAAAGTGCTCAGCATCCTTAAGCATCAGGGAAATGCAAATCAAAACCACAATGAGATATCACCTCACCCCTGTCAGAATGGCAATCATAAAGAAAACCAACAACAATTGTTGCTGGCGAGGATGCGGGGAAAAAGGAACCCTCATTCAATGCTGGTGGGATTGCAAACTTGTTCAACCGCTATGGAAAGCAGTGTGGAGACTTCTGAACAGAATGGACATAGACCTTCCAATGGACCCAGCTATCCCTCTACTAGGCATCTATCCATAAGATGTCACATCTCGACTCAGAAACATTTGTACAACCATATTTATAGCAGCTCAATTCATAATAGCCAAGAATTGGAATCAACCCAAATGCCCATCCATGGAGGAATGGACCGAGAAACTGTGGTATGTTTACACGATGGAATTTTACTCAGCTGAAAGGAAAAATGACATATCGAAATTTAGGAAAAAATGGTCTGACTTCGAGCAGATCTTACTAAGTGAACTCTCAAAAGAACAGAGAATCGAATGCGGCATATTCTCCCTCATATGTGGTCCTTAACCAGGATAACCGTTTTCTTTATGCAGACTAGTAGAAAGAAGTGAGACGTTATGTATGAGGGGTAGGGGTTGAGGGAGGGGAATGGCTTAAGCATGAAGATAAACTATATTAGGTTCAAAACTATAAAATCCTTATGAGCATACTGTAACCTATTGAGAAAGTAGTGAGCGTCCCCTGGCAAGAGGGGCCATGAGTAGTAGGGGAGAGAGTCTAAGCCTGTGAATAATTAGATCAGCCTGACAACTCCTGGTTCCAACCACTGGTTCCTTCTCTCACTGAGCTGTTGACCAAAGTGACTCATGAGATTCCAACAAGACAGAATTCTGTCAAAGCTCTTGAGTGCCCTCCCCAGGCCTGAGACAAAACCCTGTTGCTGAAGAAACCACAGAATACCATCGATCAGCATTGAGAGACCCTTCAACATCCGTAACAGTATCCAGCCCCCAGAAGGCAGTTAGTGTAGTGCTGGAAGGCACTGCACAGGCTGCCAGGGGAAACTGATCAACGACAGCTGGAGTAAACAGAGACCACTGACACGAAACACAATCTGCAGCCATGAATAGGCTGACCACACCTCCTACTGGGAGAGAACAGCGAACCAAGAAAGGAGCACTTGTGTAATAGAGGAGCCTGGGCCTGGGGGAGACAATCAACAGCTTTCAAATTCAGCCAATTTTCCACTTAGTGAGGGGGATCCCTTGTCTGGAAATTGGGATTCAGGGTGATAGGCACCAGATCCCATACTCTTGGGCTCCCAAGACAAATTGCACTATGGGAGCGATTGACGGGGAGGCTACTAAAAATAGAATCTAGGTAATCCAGAATTATGTATATTTGTTAACCTACACTGATCTCACTCTCCAGTGGAGATTGTGTTTGTATTTTTCAGGATGCAGCAAGAGAGCTGGGGCCCATCTAACCCTACCAACCGACTGTAGGCCAATATCTGAGATTCTGGCAAAAGAGGAGCCACCACAGTCATACCGTGGAGGATCCATATGGAACCCCATAGAGAATGTCAGGATGAACAAGGGACCCACAGCCACAGACATTAAATCAACACAGGATAAGCCAGTGAGACAGAAACCAATGATTTTCGACACAAAGACCCCTAAAGCTCACAACCTTAAAGCAGCCTTACTACTCATCCACCACAACTCAGGGAACTATGCGGAAGGGGGGGGAAGATTCTGAGAGTCGTGGTGGGGGAGATTATCCAGAGGCATGGCAAGGAGAACCTGGATGAATACTAAGCTATCCATGGTCCCCTGTCGCAAGGACTGATCCAGACGACCCATGGAGGAGGTTATCCAGTGGAGTGGGGAGGGGAGGGCAGCGGGGAATTGGGGATAACAGCCCATTGTTTGCCCACTAAATATTGTAACTCATTATGGACAATTAAAAAAAAGCTCCAGGGATTCTTCAGTCTCCACCCCACACAACCTGGGTACACAGCTGCATGGCTATGCCCGACTGCTTATGCAGTTGCTCAGCAATCATGCTCGGGCCCTCCTGTATGTGCAGCAAGCATGCTATACCCTGCACTATAGCCCCAGACCTGCAACATTAATCCCTAATATCTTTGTTGACAATATCGAGCTTCACTGAGGCATAAGTACCAAGAGTATTTTTGATTATTAAAATAATATGACCAGAAAAGATAACTTATAATCAATATAAGGTAACAAAACTCTAAAACTGGAAATATTTCCAATCATTTTTTTCATAGTTGTTAGATTTTGAAGGATAGAGCAGAAGGTTCTGGATTGAGACAATTTCTAAGAGTATTTTTCATATCTTAGAGACAGGAAAATTAAGTCATCCATATTATATAGTGATTTTTCAATGATCATAAATCAGAAACACTGAACTTATAAGACCGCCTGATTAGAAAAATGGTTTGATTACTACTGTGAGTTCAACATATTCTTTTAAATTATAAAAAAAGAGATAGGCTAATAATTATGAACCCTACCTTTCTGACCAATAACAAAAGCTATCAAGAATAGTCCAGTTTCTGATGGCTCAGGTCAAGGACACTTTTAAAGAGGCTAAGCTGAAGTGAATGGCTGGGCTGATGAGAAGCATCTTCTGTGTTCATATGATATATGGAGTCCAATTTGTCCTTTTATAACTTCAGCCATAACAAGGCCATATACGTAAAAGAAATGGCCAAACACAGTAAATCCTGACTTAGAATAGATTATTAATGTATCTCATTGATCCTGGAGAATTCAAAACAGGAAGAAGTATTCTATTTGTCTTGAACCCAGAGTGAAAACATTTGATATCTGAATAATTATAGTACTTCATTCTTTCCTTTATCATAATAATCTTCCCAAATAAGTATGCCTCCCTGTCTTAGGTTCCTTTGCACAACAGTTTTGAGAAAGGAAAAAACCTGGGGACAGACTAGAGAGGATTTAGATAAGACAGTCATGTACAGCTAAACTGGCTAGGAAGTCATCCTATAATAAGCACTCAAATAAAATAAGCACTTTCCACATGCTGCAAGAAAAATTAAAAAACCAACTGTCAACAGTGCTCTAAAAACTAGATTCTCTCTCTCTCTTTTTTAAACTGTCCATAGTTAAGGGATAAGGTCTTATATACATGAAAGTATAGACCTAGGATGTTATTCTACTACCTTAAAATTTCCATATTCTTGTTCATCAAAAAGATAAAGTGTAAACTTCCTAGCATAGATATAAAGGTCTTCATGGATGAGCCCTGAAGAATGTACTAAAAGCTTCCATAGAAAGGCTTCCAAGCAAAGAGACTTGTAAGGCTTTAGGTGCAGAAGAGGAGACTTTAGACAGGGGAAGCATCATTGAGCACAGCCCCGAGAGAGAAGCCTCCTAAGGCAAACACAAGCAGCTAAACATAAGGAAAATTGTGATGTCTAGAAGACACAAAAAGCTAGTGAACTGAGCCAACTCCAGCATGTACTCAGGAAAGGCCTGTCACAAACATTCCTCTGTACTTCCATCTATCAACACATTTAAGAAAATATATCTTCTATATATACTACAAAATTATATGTATTTGAACATAAATTTTGACATACAAAAATTCCACAACAAAGGGTAAATTTTTCTTTGATCACTTTTAAATAAGTATATATTCACTGTACATAAATGGTGGGTTTCATAAAGACCATTTCTTTCAAGTATATCATGTACACTGAACTATATTCACCACCAAACCCTTTTTCTCTTTTCCCTTTTTTCTTTCCCAATAGTCTCCATCCAAAAATAAAAGAAAACGTAATATTTTCATCTTTCTGAATCTGGCATATTTCACTGAATTTGATTATTTCAAGTTGCACATATTTTTTAGTAAATAATATATTTCATTCTATGGCTGAATAAAATTGCATTGCATATAAACACTACATTTTCTGTATCTATTCCTCTGTTGAGGGGTACTGGCTGTAGTCCTTACTTGGTTCTTGTGAACAGCGCTGCAAGTATGTCTAGGGCATGTTGACTTGGAGTCCTCCAGGTATAAAAGGCCATCTGGTGGTTCTACTGTTAGTCTTTGGAGGAACTTCCATAGTGATGTGCATAGCAGTTGGAGTAATCTACATTTCCATCAACAGTGTATAAGGGTGCTATTTTGATGAAAGTATTTATCAATTCTAAGAATTTTCTGGTGGAATCTTTAGGATTTCTGCAGAGAAAGATGAGAAAGAATGAGAGAGAGAAAGAGAGAGAGAGAGAGAGAATCTATGAATGAATATGAGCATGCCAGGGTCTTCAGCTGCTGCCAAGGAACTCCTAATGCATGTATGGCTGTGCATATGGCTTTATGTGGGTATTGGGGAATAGAACCCCAGTTGTTAGGCTTTGCAGGCAAGCGCCTTAATCATTGATCCATCTCCCCTCCACCACCACGAGTCTTCAGGATTTCTAAAGTACAGAATCATATTGTCAGCAAACAAGTCCAATTTGACTTCTTTCTTTCCTATTATTTCCTTTTAATTTTCTCTTATGTTTTATTGCTATAGCTGACTTCAAGAATAAGAGTAGAGAGCATGGCTATCCTTGTATCATTCATGATTTTAGTGAAAATTCTTTGAAATTTTCCACATTTAATATATTGGTTAAAGGTTTTTCTTAAATAGCCTCTATGAGGTTGAAATATCTTCTAAGTTTCTTCAGGTATTTCACCATGAAGTGATGTTGGCATTTCTCAAGACCTACTCTGCTTCTGCTGACA
Organism: Zapus hudsonius; assembly: GCA_004024765.1. Taxonomy (NCBI): domain Eukaryota; kingdom Metazoa; phylum Chordata; class Mammalia; order Rodentia; family Dipodidae; genus Zapus; species Zapus hudsonius. The sequence goes on along the minus strand of PVHP010007413.1, from coordinate 28,237 downwards.
TGATCAGGTGGTTTCTGTCCTTGGGTCTATTCATGTGATTTACTAGATTTGTTGACTGCACATATGAGCCATCCTTCAGGCCCTGAAATGAAGCCCACTTAGTGAATGATTTTTCTGATGTTTAGCTGAATTAAGTTGGCAAGTATTTTATCAAATATTTATGCATCCATGTTTATCAGAGAGATTAATGTAGAATTTAATTTTCTACTCATTTCTTCTTTTCTTTTTTTCCTTTTTTTTTGTTGTGTCCATATCTGGTTTTGTGTTTATAAAATGAGTTTGGTAAAAGAAAATAAAATAAAATGAATTTGGTAGTGTTTCTTCCATTTCTATTTTATAGACCAGGTGGAGACGCTTTGGTGTCTTTAAAGGTCTGACAGAAGTCAACACTGACTCCATTGGCATCTGGACTCTTGGTAGCTGGAAGATTTTCATTACTGCTTCAATCTCATTGCTTGCTAGTGATCTTAGTTGTTTTTATCCTCTTGATTAATTTTGGTAGATCATATATATGCAGAAATTTATTCTAGATTTTCTAATTTATTGGAATATAGTATTCAAGGTGGGTTGTTGTAATGATCCTCTGAATTTCATTAGAGTCTCCTAAAATTGGCAAAATCTCCATTTTCATCTTTACTTATATTAATTCAGTATTTTTCTCACTCTTTTGGCTAGTTTATCTTAAGTGTTTGTCAATTTTGTTTATATTTTGATGGACCAACTTTTGCTTAATTGATTCTTTGTGCTGTTCTTTCCATTTCATTAATTTCCACTTGATCTTTATTATTTTTATTTCTATCTATTGGTTTTGGGTTTGGTTTGTCCGTGTTTTTCTAAGACCTTGAGGTTCATCATTAAGGTATTTATTTGAGATCTCTGATTTTAATATAGGCATTTCTACTTACAAACTTTCCTCTTAGAACCAATTTCATTATATCACCTCGATGCTGATATGTTGTGTTTTCATTATCAAATTCTGGGAAAATGTTAATTTTCCTCCTGATTTCTTCAATGGTACATTCATGATTTGGCAGTACTTTTTCCAATCTCCACCGCTTTATGTATGTTCTGTAGTTTATCTTGCTGTTGTTCATAGATTTATTTCATTTTCATCAGAGAAATTATAAGAAATTATTTCAATTGTCTTACATTTCTCAAACTTGCTTTTTGCCCTGAAATATACCCTATTTTAGACAGAATCCTTGGTCCCTGAGAATGTGTGTTCTGCGGTTTGTATACAGTATTCTGTGGGTGTCTGTTAAGTCCATTTGATCTACAATGTCATTTAACTCTGATTTTCCTTTGTTGCATTTTTTATTAGCAAATGTAGGGTATTGTAGCCGCCCACGATGATTGTGTTGAGGTCAATCTGTGCCTCTGCATACAGTAGTGTTTGTTTTATAAAAATGGGTGTGCCAATATTTAATGGATATAGGTTTAGAATTGTAATATCATTGTTCCCTCTTCTGACTAATACTGGTTTATATTGTCAGATATTAATATTGTATACCTGCTTACTTACTAGACCCATGTGCTTGAAATATATTTTTTTCATCCTTTCATTTTAAGACTATTTTTGTTTTATCACCAGAGGTGTGTTTCTTATAGGCAACAAATAAACAAGCCTTGTTTAGCTAATTCAAACTGTCATTCTATGTCTTCTGCTAGAGATCTGAAGCTGTAAAGAGCCAAAGTTATTATTAAGAGATGTTTATTAGTTCCTGTCCTTTTTTGTTTTTGTAAAAATATTGACAGGATCTCATATTTCCTAAGCTAAACTCAAATTCACCATGTGGTTGAGGATGATCTTTAATTTCTGATCTTTCTGTGTTGGGATCACAGGTATGTACCCACATGTTTGGCTCATGCAGTGCTTTGGATAATCTATATTTGTTCAGTGGAAGTATTGTGCAATGTTCAAGTGGGACTAGGTTGTAGCAGGGTTTTCATTTCTCCACACTGGACTGGATGTACAGCTCAGTAGCTAAACCCCCTGCCCATGTGCTCAGGATACCAGGTTTGATTTTCAGCTCTACTCCGAGAACAGAATACTACCTACAAAGGCCATCACAACCAATAGATAGGCCTACTATGAACATATAGTAATGGTGAATTAAAAACAAATAGCCCTTAAACTTCAATAATCTGGGGAGGTATAAAGGAGCAATATGGTATAATGCGTACTAAAGATAGAAATGGAAGGGAAATAAGCAGAACAACAGAGGGAAAACAGACTGGGAAAAAGTAAGTAGCAGTGGGATCAACAATGAAGAAGGGAAGAACTATGGCTGCTCCAGCTAAACATAGAATGAAAAGAGAAAATGATAAAGAAATGTATCCAGACAACCTAAAATGATCCCCACACTTAGGATTCTAGGGCAGGAAGACCCAGAGGTTATGAATGAGGGGTAAGGGATGGGGGGGAGGGGAATGGCCCAAGCCAAACTTTATTCTTTGGGGAATCCCAAGAAAAGAAGAAAGAAGACAGGAAAAAGTCTACTAAAATGAAAACACACATTAAATATAGGAAGTGAGAAAAACAGAAGTGAGAGGCAGATTGAGTCTATGCAGCCCCTCACCTGGGAGCAAATGCTGGACCTGTATCTGTCTAGCCCTTGTCATGGACACAGGAGCGGGATCCAGCCCTAAGTGGTCCACATGGGCTGTGACCAGGTTTCCACTTTGCAGAACATGGCAAGGTTTGATTCCCTTCTTCTGCTCTAGCTAGAGGGATCCTGCAAATCAAAGCTCTGGGTAGAGTCCTATGACAATGCTCTGAACTACCAGTGAGCCTTACCTCTCAAGCCAGCTAGCTACAGATTCAGCAAGGATGATTTCGGATGGCTTCTTGCCACTTCTCCAAGAGGAGTACTGAGAAGAGAGCTTGTTCCCAGCACCACTCCTCCCTCCACAGGTGCAGCTGCCATAGAAAGCTTTTGTCCCCTCCTTTCTTCTCTGAATCCCTCCTTCCCTCCTCTCTCCCATCTCAATGCCCTCAAAATGATCTGTTACTGAAAGCACACTATAATTGTTATTATGTTCTCTCTTTGTGGTTTTAACCCACTCAGATGGGGTCTGAGTCCTTTTAAACTATGCTCTCTCTCTCTCTCTCTCTCTCTCTCTCTCTCTCTCTCTCCTTCCCTCCCTCCCTCCCTCCCTCCTTCCTTCCCTCCCTCTCTCATGTGTGGACATATCTCTATCATGTATCATGTATTTCTATCTCTATGTTCTGTTTTAAAGTCTTTTTTCTACTGTAATTAGTGTTTTCTGCTGTCATGCACCTCACCTCACAGCTGCTCTCCAACTATCCAGTTTTCCCCTCAGAGATCCAAGCAGACCATGCATAGGTTTGTGTACAATATTCACAAATTCCCCCTTTGATCTTTTTAAATTGGAGCTCATTCCCACAAACAGCTAGTCTGGCAAGTGTACTTTTTAGAACTTTGACTATAAATTCACAAATATGCACCCACAAAAATGTATAGTATTATTTTATGTTCTCATGTCAGTGGTAATCTTTAGCTTCTTTTAACTAAACAATGTCTACGTAAGTCCAAATAGATCTAACTATTTGACACAATGGAAAGTTCACACAGTTAATTTAGTCATCCCCTGTACTGGTCAGGCAGGTAATAAAGACATATTTTTCAGAGCCATTCACAACTTGGCAACCTGAAAAGTGAATGGTACTGTGAGAAGCACATGCACTCATCTTCAACATGCAGAAACACTGTGGCTTCTTGGTAAGAATAGATAAATTTTACTTTAACTGATTTCCTCTGTAAAGTTGTATCAAACTAATAACTCAGAGCAATCTACAATTTTTAATTCCAAATACAGTCAGAGGATATAAAATTGATAGTAAATATTTGTCAAAATATGCAAATCTAGTCTAAACTTATAAGTTCATTTCTATCAAGCATTCCTAGAAAATTTATACAGTCATTTACTAGTAATCTCAGGGCCTAGAGATATAGCTAGTTATCTGCTTCTGAGGGAAAACCCAAGCGTTAGAATTAACAAGGGCAAGTTTTAAATTCTAGTTCTATAGCTCATTAAACTTGGTGACCACACATTAGTCATGTAAATTATGAGCCCTGTTGTTCCAATTAACAAAACTACAAAAATATGACTCGCCCTGAAAATGTCTTTTAAAAATTAGAAATTATATACATAGCATATGTTGGCACAGTTTGTGACTGTCACATAAGAGAATTCATACTCTTCATCTCAGTCATCATAATGCAGATTGAAGATGAAAAAGTACCATTGTAAGAAAGCTCAAATTCAAAGTTTAAGAAGCAGAAAGAGCAGCCAAGCACTTACCTGTAAATCCCAGAATTTGGGACACTAAGGCACTAGGATAGCAAGTTTGAAGACAGCCTGGGCTATACAGCAGGAGTTTATCTCCAAAAACAAACAAACAAACAGTGTAGGAGAAATATAGAAAGTGTAGCCAGAACTTGAAATAAAATCAACAGATTTTGAAAACAAACAACCATTATCATGTAAAATGAAAACAAATAAACCCACATTATCTAAAACTGTAAACAATGCTAACTAAAGTAAGATACTGTTAGAACCAGAGATATGTGAAGGCTTTTAAAATAAATTTGCTTTCTTGATTATTGATTATTGTTGCCATGTTAAGATTAATTCTATTTTTAACTAGGTGAATAGCTGGAAAGTTGACTAGAGAAGTTATTGAGTAATGTAGAAACATAAAATACCTATGTAAGACCTACAAAAACTATATTATTCATACTGATAACTGAGAACTCATTATATAAGATTTTTTCAAATAACTGTTATTGCAGATTTTGTATTCATTTTATATATCAAAATAAAAGACAGAAAATATATAAAACATACCTCTGATAAAAATGTCTGGGCCGATTTCTGAGCTCCTACATGGAGCAGATATTCATATACATACAGTGCTAACCTAGAAAATGAATAAAACATTCATTGAGAAAAGGAATATTTAAAATTCATTTTTAAATAACATACATCTTTCCATACCAAATATTTTATATACTAACAGCAACAGAAAATAGATCCTTCCCATAGCCTTTCAATGGGAATTTATATATTTATGTTCAGAAAGAATCTTAATTAAAATAGCATGGTTAGAAAAAGACAAATCTATCTTGTTTGGGAAAGAAGTGACTACATATGATCGTTCTCTTACATCACCTCACTCTTCCACACCTCATTCTCTTTGTGATACTTATTATACAGCTGATAATTTATAATCAAAAATTCATGATTTCCAAATCCTGCTTTAAGGTAAAGTACCTTTTAATAATAAAATGAGATTTAATTTATTGGACTTTTCCAACAACTGGATCCCCTTTAGTCTTATGGTGGATAAAAATGCTATCTTAGCTATTTTTAAAGTCATACGCCAAGCTTCTGTGGAATATCAGTTTTAACATTTGTTTAAAAACCTCTCTTTATTCTTTAGGATTAATTATTAGATCAATAAATATTCTACTTACTAAGGCATTCAAATTCAAAACAATTCATAGCATTATGTAAACCCCAAAGTTAACATCATATTAAGTATGTGGGTGCTTACAGCTTAAAGGTTAATATAAATTTACATATAAGTTTATTATTCAACTACAGAATACTGAGTGTGCCATATATACTTATATTCCTCTCATTATTTTGTGGATTCAGAAATTTTAAGCTACACCATGTGGTTCAATTTCAGTTGGGCTGTTAAAATATTATTCATAAACTCGAATCAGTCTGAGGCAGTATTTTTAATGATATCTTGGATTGGTGCCCAGAGAGCTCACAACAGTTCAGTCTCTGTTACACTATGTTTACCAATATTGAACAAGGTTTACAGAAAACACTGCAATGAGACAATAACCACAATTCTGTATAGCTGCACCAGTTCTCTTGCCAAGGGGATTTTTGATTGTTGGAGGCTGATGGTATCTGCAAGCGTGATAATGTTCTTCATTCTCATGAAAACATACTATGCATCTGTCACCGAAAAAGAAAGCCTATGCAAATTAGGTTGTTCTGTCCATTTAATGTTTCCCCATTTTAAAATTATCAAATACTTAAAATGAGAACTATTTTGTCGTTCCTAAGCTCCTTGAGAGAGTAGACATCTGTTAGTTACTCCTAAATAAAAGTACACTGCTGAGTAAAAACTGCAGTGTCGAAGCTGTAGTACTTCAAATGGAGTAACACTTTCTAGATCCCTGCTCCTCAGCTCTGTTCGCACCCCAACACACGCAAAGCAGATAGTGACTCCTTTCAGGAGAGGATCTCACAGTGGAAGTGGGGCTCATCCCCAGAATACACCGCACTGAATAAAGGAATTAAACCCTGTGGTTTCAAACATTCCTGCTGCTGGTTCTTTACATCTATCCTTCAAGCACACATACTCTTATAAATCCTGCCTCTCCACTGACCCAACCCAAATCACATGGTTCACTGGCCACGACGGCAAAATTTACCTGGAAAAAAGGTGAAATGAAAAATTTTCCTGGGAAGAGTGTGAAGCCTCAAAACTGCCTAGTGGCAGAGCCCCATGAGTGAGAAGAAACAGCCTGGGTAACTTCCTGTGGGATGAACAATCTGCCCCAAAGCCGAAACAATGGTAATATATACTAGGCAAGAAAGGGCCTATGTCAAAGGCTGAATAAAGAGGCCCGACCAAGTTTGGAAAACTTGAAAGCATGAAGCAGAATGAAGCAGGGCACCCGCTGTGATGCTGGAGAAGAGAACAGAACTCTCAGAACAATTAAGGGCAAAGCACAACTGTTACTATCCTTTCCCTAAAGTTAAGTGAGTTACTTCCTCATAATTTTGGAACCTGTTCTTTTAATATTAAAGGCACTAAGATACTTATTCTAGTTTTCCGAGCTAATTAAGTAGCAAAAGAAGTATATCTAATTACAAGTTAAAAGTAGTAATCTTAATATTCTCTCTCTCTCTTTCTCTCTCTCTCTCTCTCTCTGTCTCTCTCTCTCTCTCTCTCTCTCTCTCTCTCTCTCTCTCTCTCTCTCTCTCTCTCTCTCTCTCTCTCTCTCTCTCTCTCTCTCTCTCTCTCTCTCTCTCTCTCTCTCTCTCGTCAAGGCAAACTAAACAAAAGGAAAGAAAAGAAAATGAGCCGGAGAATGGGGCCAGGTATGGTGCCGCATGCCTGTAAACCTAGCATACAGGAGATGGAGGAAGGAAGATATTCAAGACCAGCTGAGGCCAACCTGGGCTATGCGAGACCAAAGGCACTCTAGCCACTAAAAAGAATATCCTGAAAGTTCTGGAACACTGCTTAACGAAAAAGCATTTCAATGGTTCACAGATCATCTTTAAATTATCTTTCATTTCATTCTATTTTTTTCTCTGGTGTTGGTTATCAAACCTAAAGCTCTGTGGCTGCTAGGCAGATTCTTCACTGAGTAATTTTCATTTCACTCAACTTTTTAAAACTATATTTACTTATTTAGAGTGAGTGCATGTTGTGCCAGGATCTCTTTCTTGCCACGGCACTTGGACTCCACTTTTTGTGTTGAGTTTTACGTGAGTACTAGTGAATCCAATACAAACTGGCAGCTTTTGCAAGAAAACACCTTTAACCACTGAACATCCTTGCAGTTACATGATTCCAATTTAAATTGGACATTTATAGACTGAACTATCATGATCAAAAGTCACAAAACCAACTTTGGCCTGCCCTCAAAATGACAAGAGTTTGTAACCTACACATTATGTGCACTGAAGTCATCATCCTTTACTCACTTCACAGCTACAAGAAAACACAATGGAACAATCAACAATGACAAAAACAGAATTCATATTCCATCAATCTCAGTTCAAGCAAAGCCAAATCACTTTCAACCAGGCTCATGAATTCAAAACCTATAATAATTTACATATAGACAGACAGGCCTACAATTTAACCAAATAACATGTCTGAAAATAAAAGGAAAGACCAAGGGAAACCCTACTTAAATTTTACTTTGCATATGAATTTTTAAAGTGGGGGTTGTCTGATTTAAAAATATGCAGTTAGACAGTTCTTAAAGATACGTGTGAGAACTACATAAATTAAATCGCTGACTGGTTCCTCCCAATATCAAAGTTTTAAAGACATGAAAAGTCTGAAACAATAGGTTATGCAGTCAAGAGTGTGACAAAATACAAATATGGCAGATATATTAAGAGGATTAAAGTGATTTGTCAAAGAATAAGGCTTTCATTTTTAAATAATAACCAAGGTATGAAAGTGAAAAGTCAAGTAAGAATGGTTGCACAAAAGCAGCAAGCAACTCTAAAGAAAAATGTTCAACCACACAGCCACATATATAACATGTGGCTTTGGACAACAATCACAACGTTGTACATAGATCTCTTTATTTCTTCCAAAAGAACTTTCACATCCTTTGATCAGTATCTCCTTAGTTTACCTACCACCAGACTCTAGGAACTTATATATTACTTTCTGCATCTGTGAGATTGACTTTCTTAGGTTCCACATGAAAGTGAGATCTCTGCCTGGCTTCTTTCATTTAACATAATGAAGAGTATTTTTTTTTTGTGTGTGTGTGTGTGTGTATGTGTGTGTAACATTTTTCTTTTTCACTTACCCAGCTTAAGTTGGTGTAATGACTATGAGAATAACATCTGTCTGATTGTTTCGACATTTCCAGTAGTAGGATTACTGGACCATGTGGTAAGTCCACTTTACTTCTTTGAAAAACTGAAAAACCTCCATACTGTTTTTCATAATTGCTGTTCTAAGTTACATTTCACCAATATTGTAGAAGAGTTTTCCTTTTCCCTGCTTCCCCTCCCCCTTCTCCCCCTCCTCCTCCTTTTCTTCTTCTGTTACAGCCATTCTAATGATGTAGGTGACACCTCATTTGTGGTTCTAATCTGCATGGCATTCCCTGACAGATAGTGATGTTCAGCATTTTCCACTTGCCTCCTAGCCATTTGCAGGTGTTCTTTTGAGAAATGTCCATTCAGATCCTTTGCCCATTTTAATCGGATTACTTACTGTCTTCATATTGAATTCCTTATATTTTAAATATTAATCTTTTCTCAAATGTTTGGATTTCAAATACTTTCTTGCTCTTGGTGATTTCTGCATTCTTGATTGCTTCTCTTGCTCTGCTGATGTAAATTTTGTCTGTCTACTCTCCCCATGCTGCCCAGGCAGTAGGTTCATAAGCATTACATCACGGCTAGAATCAGAGCCATGCAGAGCTTGCCTAAGGTTCCTTCCTCTATCTGTTGGGGTTCCTGTTTCTATATGGTGAGAGAGAGTCTAATTGCAGCCCTCTGTATGTGCCTATCTAGGGTTCAGACCTCCATTCATGGAGACGAGGATTTGCCCACTATGCATTATTTGTGTGCGTGCGCACGGAAGTTCATATGTGCATATGTGTGTGACTGGGGTTTTTACTTGATTATTCGTTTTATTTTTAATGTACTTTTCATTGATTTATTTGAACTTGTGGGAGGGGACATGTCAGGGGCTTCTGCCAGTTCAAACCAAAAAAAAAAAAAAAAAAGGTAAAAAAGGTAGCTTGGGAATTGAATCAAGGGAGGCAGGCTCTGCAAACAAGTGCCTTTAACCTCTGAACTATCTTCCCAGCTCTTCTCCCTTATTTTGCAAGACAGAGTGCTGCACTGGAAAACTAATCAGCTAATGAGCAAACCTCGTGGATTCTCCTGTCTCTCCTTCCATAGAGCACACCATCATACTTTTACTTTTTTACGGTGGTGCTAGGGAGACAAATGCAGGTCTTCATGCTTTCATAGTGGGCACTTTCACCCAGTTGACCATCTCCCTAAATCCTCGTGGCATTTTATTTTATGTATTTATTTATTTTTGGTTTTATGCAGTAGGGTCTCACTCTAGCTCAGGCTGACCTGAATTCAATATTTAGTCTCAGGCTGGCCTTGAACTCACAGTGATTCTCCTACCTCTGCATCTGAATACTGGTTCTAAAAGTGTACACACCACACCCGGCCATAGAGCACTTTTAAGATAATACGATGCCTCAAACTTTTAGGTTTTGTTGCTCACAATTTCTTTGTTTTGCTAATGTCTTCTGGTGAATTAAACTTTTAAGATTTTTTTTCTTATCTCTGTAAAAGCTGTCATTAAAAACATTTGATAGGGCTGGAGAGATGGCCCAGCGGTTAGGCACTTGCCTGTGAGCCTAAGGACCCGGGTTCAATTCCCCAGGACCCACATAAAGCCGGATGCATGAAGTGGCGCATGCACCTAGAGTTCATTTGCGAGGATGGAGGCCCTGGCATGCTTCTTCTCTCTGTCTCTCTTCTATCTCTTTCTGCTTGACAATAAATAAATACATTTTTAAAAATTTTGATAGGGGTCAGGCATGGTGGTGCATTTAATTCCTTTAATTCCAGCACTCAGGAAGCAGAGCTAGGAGGATTGCTGTGAGTTAGATGCCAGTCTGAGGCTACAAAATGAATTGATAGGAATTATACTAAATCTGTAAATTACAGTATGGACATTTCTTCTCATCTTCTACACATGAAAAAAAGCATAAAATGGGCCACTAATTGAGAACTAATTCCTTCTCTACACACAGAAACACATGTATATTGGCACACACATATGTGTATGTCATTTCACAAAGTCAGCTCATAAAACTACCATACTCTTTTGAATCCATGAATGCAAGTTATTTTTCCACTTATCAAGTCTTCTTCCATTTATTTCACCAATTTTTATAATTAAAATTCTTTTGTTGTGGAAGAGGTGGGGCGGAACGATTGCGAGAGCCGTGGTGGGGGAGATTATCCAGAGGCATGGCCAGGAGAACCTGGCTGAATACTAGGCTATCCATGGTCCCCTGTCACAAGGACTGATCCAGACAACCCATGGAGGTTATCCAGCGGATTGGGGATGGGGGGGCATAAGGGAATTGGGGATAACAACTCATTGTTTGCCCACTAAATGTTGTAACTCATTATGGACAATAAATTTTTAAAAAATCTTTTGTTATATATTAAGGTTTTGGCTGAATTTATAGTAAATATTTTATGAGTTAATTTTATTTTTGCAAATATTATTCAGAAGTTAGGTATTTTCATTCAATATAGATTTCACTGACTTCTCTTGGCCTAACTAGTGAATTTAAAAATCAGAGAAAATGCAATTATTTCAATTTTCCCTTATTAAATTACTAATTCTAACAAAGACACTTGAATTCGTTATGGTAAACTAAACAAAATGTAGGCATCATCTAACAGTACTACATGTGTCACTTGTAGATACCATTTAGTTACACCTTATACTATTTCTGTGAGGTAGATTTAGGAACTACACATAAAGCAGGTATCACCTAACAGCAGTCGGATAGATTAACTTGTCACTACAAAAGCGACTCTCACGTAAGAGTCGAGGTGAATTCTCAACTACCGTTCTAGATGAATGCATTTAAAGTCTCAAGAAAGAGAAAACACTTTACTTAATTCTTTCTACAACCAAGCTATCTAATTTAATATTAAATTTCTTCCTTTTAGTGAAATTATAGAAAATGAGAAACTATAGGCAATACACATAAAAGGAGGTTTTCTAAAACACTATGGTTAGTTTGCAAATAGAATTACAATCCCATGCAAAAAAAAAAGGTAAATGCTGCCTATAGGCCTATAATTCCTAAAACTCTTTCTAAATTCATATATATGTGTACATGTTTATATATATGTATATAATTGTCATATGAAAAATAATCATTATTTCACAAAAAGTCAGCTAATGCAAATGGCCTACTTTATAAAATGTGAATTCATACAACAGTTAAAATGACGGGATTTTATGTTACAAAAAGGAATTCTGACCTTGAAAATAGGACTCATGAGTTTAGTTTGCATTATGCATGTTAAATGCAATATGTGATTCTAACCTTTTAATACTATTCAGGAAATAATATGGACCACTTGTAGATACCATTTAGTTGTGCCTAACAGCATTCTTGTGAAGCAGAGTAATAAATTATACATAAACATTATTAGAGCACCTGTGTGCTGAACAGTCCAACTAAGACCGTGTTATAGTACATTATGTCTACTTTTCATGAAGTCTGTCTAATACTTATTAAAGAACCTATATTTTGTAATCCATCCTATTAATATTACAAAAAGACTACAAGTTCAAACTGAAAAGCAAGATTGAGCAGTTCATAAAATATGGGCAAACATACATCCATTTAATAAAACTTTAGTAATAAGAAATGATTTCATTTGTTTTTGACTTCTTTTATATAGAAAGGAAAAATAAATTATTCAAATGAACACAAAGACTGAAATGTAATGAATTGTTATTTGTAATTTTAAAATTATTTTGTTTATTTATTATATATGCACAGCTAGGGGAGAGTTCAGGCTGAATAACAGCTTCAGACAACACCTATTTCTTGGAGCGCTGTTTTCTGGACCTAAGTGGCCATTATACTCTTAACGTCACAGCAGGTGTCTGCACAAGACACGAACAATACTGGGTCCATGAACATGTCGTCATGGACGACGGAGGAGGGCAAAATATGACATCAAAACAGACGACTATTTGGAATGAAGAAGAGGTTCAGTGAAGGGGGACAAAAGAAGGCCATGGGAAAAATTATAATCAAAATACATTATGGACATGTGTGAAAACCATTCATAAAAAATGTTGGAAAAATTGGGCCTTTCAATAAAATAACATACTGTTCTACAACGTTAAAGTTACCAAACTAATTCCTTCATACTAAAATCCTAATCTTTATGTAAAAAGAATAATTTTTAAAAGGAAAGAAATTGACCCATTAATGTATAGTAGTAGCCTTTTATATACTTAATGTATAAAACAGAAAAAAAATCTTCAAAGGCAGTAAAATCCCTCACATAATTATTCCCCTTAACAAACTAAATTGAGGCTAGGAAATACATTTTAAATGATGGCAGAATGCTATGTGAGAGATTTTAGAATGTGGTCTAGCTGTTGTCATGTAGTGTATACAAAAAAAATCTCACTTCCCATCCTTTGACCTTAAATCCCAGTATGAATGACTGCATATAGAGAACACAGAATTGCTTTTCTTGAGGGTCTATAAGGGACATACTGTGCATAGAAAGGACATTTCTTTTACTCCTGAGCCACTGTGTAATTCTAGTGTGGACCAATGACCATTATCAGTGTCCAAATATGATTCCTAGGTGATAAAATGCCAATAGTTAGCTGTATTGCAGTCAGCTAAGGAATCTCAGGAAGCACTGGCAGCCCCTGAGAGGCCACTCATGGGACTGAAGGCAGTTATTAGCAGTGAAACTAGATAAGCCTGATCAAATGTTTAACAGCACTCACAACCTGCTGTTAAGGAGGTGTGAAAAATTAGAAATCTGTTCCTAACATTGTCTTTTTAAAGTTCTTCATCATTAACAGTGAGGCTAAAAAACAGATTTAGAGTGTCAAAAACTGTGAAACCACACAATACCAACACCCAGCTTTTGTTCTAATTATACTTATTATTTCTTTATGTTCTCAGCATCAGTTGATACAGACAGAAACATCAATGAAATATTTGCCAATTAGGGGGACAGCTGAGCACAGAAACAAAAAGTATTACTTTACTGATGTCTAGTTATTGTCACACAAAGAATGCTGGGGGGTTGTAATTAAATGGTTTGGTGTGCCCAGAAATAGAAACAATTGCCTTACAGACAATGAAAGTTCACTTTGGAAAACTGAAAAGACCAAAGACACAGAAATGAGAATTAACTTAAAGAACTAACTAGCAGCTTGTAGAAATGCAGTTATTTATAGAACTTACTGAAATGTCCCATCTAATCTTTGAGCTAAGCTGCATACACTGGAAATTCTGTATGAGCTGGACTTAATAGCTTTACTTCCATTCAAACCAAGATTATCCTCGGGCTCCCAATTTCTATATAATCAAGATGCATACAAATAAAGTTATCATCTATTTTCTGTGTTATCCTCCACGTCCACTCAAGCACTGGCAGTGTCACAGCACGTGCTGACAACCCTTGAAGACTTCCCATACTCTATTTCAATGTGTTAACATCAAAGTTAACACCAGTCACCAGACTTCCACTCAGGACATGGAGCAGAAGCAACCGGGACTCAATTTGCCCCCTGCTCTCTTGCTTAAAGTGTGGGTTGTAAACTTATCTGGGATCATGTCACTAAATATAGAGGTCATGAAAAATCTGTCAACAATAAAAGGCTTCTGAAAGTCAAGTAACCAAAAATTAATTCAAAATCAAATCTGCAATGAACCCACCGTGGTGTTTCTGGCAGAGCTAGCCCATGGCACACCATGTGATTTCAACTCCAACAAACACTACGTGAAACACTTGGCATCACTTCAGCTCAGATTCAATACCACTGTGTGTTATGAACTGTAGTGTTTTACCATAGCTATGAAGAATTCTTCTCTTATAGGACATAGTTTAATTACAGAAAACAAAGACTTAATATTTTCCCAATGTCCTCAGCATGTAAGTTTTGAACTAGTATATCTTTAGATTGTAGTAAATTAGAATGTTTGATTTTAAAAAATTGCTGTTTGAGTGGCTGACTTGAGTTTCATCAAAAAAAATCATTAAATAAATTTGGTTTAGGATTAGGAAATAATTTCCAACAATTTCTGAAATGGCCCTAAATATACTTCTTCTGTTTTGTGCTATGTATTTATGTGAAGTGATATTCTCAACATTGACTATTATAAGATCAAAATATCAATCAACTCAGGAAAATCTGAAAGATGCTTTTGCCCTGCTGCTTCAAATATTTAACCAAGATTTAATTTTTTTCTTTTTTTTGTGTGTGTAAATGTGGTATGTATATGTGTGTGTGGTGTGTGTGAATGAGAGAGAGATGGGATGCACGTGCATGTGCTCTTGTAGCACCCCTGCATTCACCTGTAGCGGGAAACTCTCCTGTGGCGGCTAAAGCAGGACTTCTGGCTCCATCATTCTTCCACCCATTATGATTTGAGCTGGAGTCTCTGGCTGATACCAGAGCTTGCTGTTTTACACTAGCCTCCCTGATCTCTGCTCCCCTTTTGAGACTGGGGTTACAGGCATGCATGGCCAACCCAGTTTATGTGGTTTCTGGACATTTGAACTTGGGTGGTATCAGGACCTCTTGGGCCTCATACTTGCATGGAAGCACATTTAACCACTGAGACATCTCTCAAGTCCCCAAGATTTAATTCTCTATGGAAAAATAAACAACCACATTCATGTCACTGATATGTAAATTTGATTTTATCTTTATTAAATTATGTTTTTCAAAAATTGTTCAAAATACAAATTTTATGCCTCTATCAGTAGATGCTTGATTTGTATTTGTATGGATATTTTGTATATCTGTATGCCTGTGGAATATGAAACTTCTCTGGTGAAAGGGATTGAGAGTGGAAAAGGTTTAAGAAACTTTGCTGTAAAAAGCTTAGAAACTTGTCAAACTATGAAACAACTGATTTTAGCCAGTGGGCAATAGAAAATGCAGACTGATCATAACTGACGAAAGAGGAACCAACTAGGCTGTGTCCTGTCATTCTAAAACACCATGCAGGGAGGGAGCAAACCAAACACAGAAAAGCAGTGCCTTCAGTTGGGATCAAGACTACGATAGATTTAAGAAGCTGGAATATGTAGGGGAGTACAGCACCAAAGAGCACTACAGAAAAACTTCCAACAACCTGCACAGCGTCTTTTGGATGTGTGAAATTCCACAACAGGCAAAGACTATTGCTCACACAATGCTGTAACTACTCAAGAGTCAGAGAGGCTTCAGTGACCATCAGGAGCATTCAGCAGAGACCCTGGGAGTCACATTTCAGAAGGAGAGCTAAGCCACCTTCCTAACAAAGGTGATTGATTTTACCAACCTAAAACAAACTTTTCACAGCACATAAGTGTAGCCAGATTAATGTGGCTGAAAAGTAGCTTTAGATAACAATAAGTATCCCTCCCGCAACCACCCCTCTTTCTCAACAAAAATGATACGAGGTATGGTGGTTCAAATGAGATGGTCCTCACAGCTTCAAGTGTTTTGAATGCTCAATCCCCAGCTGTTGGCATTTGGGAGGTGGCACCCTGCTGAAGGAGGTGTGCTGCTGGGGACAGACTTTAGTGTTAAAGCCCAGCCAGGGCTCAGCACCTCCCTCTTGCAGTGTCCAGCCAGCTGCTTTGGGAGTTCCAGCCTCTTCCCTGCCATGATCAATCTCCCCTTGAGACTGTAAGCCAAAATAAACCCTCTGCTTTCATCAGCTGCTTTGAGTCAGGGGTTTTGTCCCAGCACAAAGATGTTAACTATAAAATTCGGTATAAACTCAAAAATACTAAAATGAATTGCAGGAGGTAAAATACTTGGCAAAATATTAAAATTATATTGAAATTGAAATGTTGCACCTTAAAAAAGAACAATGTGAAGCCTAAGAAAAACCAATTTAATGAGAAAAATTATTCCCAAAGTTTTATATTAAGTATTGTTACTCTGACATTCTGAGAAGTTTAGTCTTTTACCTGGTGGTATCTTTGATTCTGAAATGATAGTAATAGGAGAAAGGGTTCATTTAAAGAACTCCAATGACAGCAAAATATCCCAAAATAATTACTTTATTAAAAGAATTACTTGTAGCTATATAGAGCCAGTGAGACATAAAAGAATAATAGTATAACTGTCAATGAATTACTTTTCCCAAACTGAGAAAATGAACACTGCTTTGTTCTCTGAGAACACAGTAGATATCGAGAGTGAAGAAAGATGAATTGTGACTGATAGACATTTCCTAAGAACTAAACACAAACTGACATACACAATGCATCCATTGAGCACTACACAACAGAAGTAAACTAAACATGGAGCTTATATAGTGGTTTAAAAAAAGAAAGAAAATTCCCTCAAATAAATTTTTAGTTTTCAGTTTCACAACAGAATGAAGGTTTCTTCATGTGTTCAATTATAAACTGCCAAGAAATAATACTAACCAAATGGTCTAATATACAGCACTTTTCCTTAGGAGGAAGAAAAGAATGTAAGTGCAATGACAAGACTTCACTTTCACTTTTGAAGCTAACTGTGTTACATTTATGTTCTAACCATAAAAGTTAGCTTCATATTTAATGATGTCAAAATGTCTCTTTTTCAATCTCATTGTGTAGAAACACTTCTTTAGAAAAGAAGTAAATAATTATTAGAATCATTAATTGAAATTAGTGCCTTTAATGAAGGTCTTGTTAAATTTGACATTATGTTTAAGATTTCTATCATGTATCCCAAAAAACGTAGACAGTGGGAAAAAATATCTTTGTAAATTATTTACTAACGGAATAAATTTGAAAAGCCAAAAATGGTATTAAAAATCTTCAAACTCTGGGGCTAGGGTGATAGCTCAATGGTAAAGTGCTTGCCTAGGGCACACAGGACCCTAGGTTCAATCCCCAAAACACACATACCCCCCATATGCACACACAGACATATACATGCTCACTTGAAGTGAATCTTAAACTTTTAAAACTTCTTTTTACTTTTCAATAATACAATTCTACCTCTGGATTTCATCAAGAAATTTTATGAGTTTTACTATTGGCAAAAAAGTAATAATATGTATGTTCAAATCTATGAACTCATTAAATTATAATATGTGTTGTAAAATAGTGGAAGCATATTGCAGAGCAATTACATTAAAATGAACACTGGAAACAACAAAAGCTGGCAAAGATATATAACAACAGAGAATTTCCTTAACTGCTGGTGAGAGTAAAAAATTATATAGAGGCTTTGGAGGACACTTCAGCTGGTTCTTACACAAAGCTAGATAGTCTCATCATAAAATCCAGCAACCGTGTTTCTTCATATTTACCCAAATAAGGTAAAAACTTATGTCCAAATGAAAATCTTGGAGAGCAAACGAAATGATCTTCAATAGGCGAATCGAAAAATAACTTGTGGCATATTCAGACCACGAAATAATATTCAATGAGAAAAGACCATGACAAGACAGAGAAAATGTCACCGCATGTTAGTGATTGAAGTCAGTTGGAAGAGTCTATAGGCAGTATGATGCCAACTACCTGGCAATTTGGAAAAGGAAACCTGTACATGTAGGTAAAAGAATGGTGGTTTTCAGGAGTTGAGGGGTGATAAGGATAAACTAGGACAAACTGGCAGAACCTCGACTTGTAGGGGAATGAAATAGTAAGTTACCTGTGGATATGTCATTACACATTCGTTCACACATGCAGAATTCCACAACCAAGGTGAGCGTTATGTACAACAGTGGACTGCGGGTGTTGATGATATCTGTCATGTGTACCACACTGGAAGGGGTGGTGACAATGTGAGGCAAATGTGGGAGGAGCACTGATAGTGGGAGCAATGCTTGTGTTGAAGAAAGAGGCATATTAAAATTATCTGTACCTTCTACTCAATTTGTTTTTAAATTAAAAAACAAAACTTGTTTAAAAAAATAGTCATTATAAGGGATGGGGAAAATAGCTCAGCAAGCATGAGTGCCCAAGAGGGTTGGAGAAATTCTGAGTTTGATACACAGCACGCACATAAACAAACGGATGTGGCTACACACCTGAAGCTCCAGTCCTGTGGGAAGTGGATACAGGAGAATTGCTAGAGCTCAATGGTCAGCCAGTCTGACTGAAAAGAGCAGCTCTGGGTTCAGTGAGAGACACAAGTGAAAAAACAATAGAGGAGAACACCTGATGGGCACAGAAACCTGCACATACATGCCATACACCCCCCCACGCACACACACAAAAATAGTTATTACAGTGACCTTCTTTCTCTATACTGTTCTATGTTGTATACTTCCTATAATCAAGGGAAAAGGTTTTAACAAGTAGCCAAAAGCTCACATTTCCAACCAT
Organism: Zapus hudsonius; assembly: GCA_004024765.1. Taxonomy (NCBI): domain Eukaryota; kingdom Metazoa; phylum Chordata; class Mammalia; order Rodentia; family Dipodidae; genus Zapus; species Zapus hudsonius. The sequence continues at coordinate 9,331 of PVHP010007413.1, read as the reverse complement.
ATTGTAATTATTAATTACATGTAAGATTTTCTTTAAGCACAAATCAACAGTCATAGTTGAATAATGACTGTGACCAAATAACATTTTCTTTCCCAATAATGTAAATTACTTATCTCAAGAAAATAAGTTGAGTAGAAAATGCTTTAAAGCATCCTAATCCTTTTTCTCTGGCAATGAAGCACTAAAAATAACTTACTTGGAATTTCTTCATGGTTTCACCACTCTTATTTTTCTTACTACCTCCTGTTAATTTTCTTTTTATCTTTCCACATGACATTTGGGGATTTATATCTCCTCTGATTTATATTTGGCTTTCTTTTCCCACTCACATAACACTCTCTACTTCTTCTTAAGCTTTTTAAATCCATCCCCTATTTCTTCCATACTCTACCCAAATCCCAATGCTCATCTGCCTATGAGCAGTGTGGTGATGTCATCCATCAGTCATCCCTAGTTCATCATTATCATGTTTTAAGAATCCACATTAATATGTGCCAGTAAGCAATGCTAGTCTTAAAATCCACTTCCTACTTTTCCTAAAGAAATTCTGTAAGAGTTTTTTTCATTGTCTATTCCCGAAACACCACTGGCCTGAACAGTAAAAGTGCACAGGCAGAACAGTATAAAGAAATGGTTAAGATGAAAACTCCTATGGACATAGAACCCAGAACTTCAATACCACATAAGGAAGCAAGCTGCTATTCAAAAGGAAACCTCAACTAAGTAATTTTCCTTCTAATTGTCAGAGGATCTAAATATATGGCAATCATTTTAAGCTATTATTGTTTAAACACTGCAAACAAAATAATCAGAATCTCAAAGCTGGTCCCCTCCAAGGAAAGCTATTACCTAGCCTTAATTCAATATATTTAGATATCAATGGCATTTGCTTTAGGAGACTATTTTCATTATTAGACAATTTTAGGAATCCACCTTGTATAAAGTACTGCAAAGCCATGAAACATTCATTTAGAATGCACTTGAGGACATTGCTAAAGAATTAGTGGCAATGTACTCAAAAAGAGTTAAGCAAATTAGTAGCATAAAGCTAATTCCAATCATTTAAAGTTAGAAACAAAACTATTTTCAAACATCTTGAGAACTTTATAATTGCACACATATTGTGTTGATTACTATCAACAGTCAGTGAGCATCTAGTATTTCTAGGTCCTAGACAAAAACAAAATGAAGCTACAAATCCTGCCCTCAAGTAATTTTCAGACTTGTTAATGGGATAAGACATATAATTAAAAATAAGATCAATAATACAACACAGCATATAATGAGTATCCAGGCTATAAAAACACCAAGATTTCAGAAAAACATAGAAACTATAATAAATTCTTGACAAAAGGGTTGTAGCTGACAGAGGAAATACCATTAAGGGAAATGGAATACAGAGGAGAAAGGGGAATTTTTTTTTCTAAAAAGGATAATGTCATAAAAGAATTATATACATTACAGTGACAATGATACCCAACATAAAATCCTCTATGCAACTGAAAGCAAGAAAAACTTTTCATAAAATGGTGTATTACTGAAACCTATTTCTGTGTAATATGTAGTAGAAAGATTTTGCTCTGTTCCTATTGTTCTTATAAAGTAGTGCTAGAAACATATATAGTGCTTTATGCCTATAGTTTCACATTTAAAGTAAATTATTAACATTTAGCAGATCATAGTATTTTTAAAAATATTTCACATGATTTTCTTTTAATTTTTTAAACTTATAATAAATGAAGCTATTATATATATATTTATAAGTAAAAAGATGTTTATCTTGGTGACATTTCCTGAGAAATATTTACACTACTATGAAAAGTTTTGGGATACAGATATTTATTTTTTAGATAATAACATAATAAACTCACACTTTTGGCTGTCAGGTTCTTATTTTTCTTAACTGACTACTTTCACATTTGAGCAGAATGTAATTTGATGCTAATCCTCTCCCAATACTATTTATCCCCTTTCTTCCACTGAACACTCTTTGTTCCAACTAGACCCTCTATTTTGATGTTTTAGGCCCACCTCCATCATCCATGTTAACATATGGACAAGCTCACTGTTGGGGCAGCTGTTGGGAGGGCATGTAGTAACTAGCACTAAGACAGAAGATAGTGCCCCAAAGCACTCCTCTGGCTCTTACATTCTTTCTGCACTCTAACCCCTTCCACAATATTCCCTAAGTTTTGGAGGGTATGACTTGCATGTTTTTAAATATTATCAGATAATAGAAATTATATTTTTCAAATTTACATGAAGCTATTCTTATTATTAGTGATTTTTATATCTCAAACTTAAATATATCTCCACTTTGGTAGCTAAAATAATCAATAAATATAAGGAACAAACAATGGGAGAAAAGTGGAATTAAACACTAAATTAATCTTCAAATAGTTCATTTCCAATTAATTGTACTAGCAAGCATTGTAAATTCCTGGGTACTTAAATCAATAAAAGGAAAATGAACAAAGATGTCTTGACTTCCCTAAATCCATATGGAAATAATCAAAATCCTTGATTTTAAAAAATCAGTAAAATGAACAAATGTGAAAATTAATACAAGGAAATCACTAATCTATTTAGCATTCCAAAAGAATGGTTACTCTGAAATACTGTGTTAAATTCAGTAAAATTATTTTAACAAAAATTCTGTGATATTTAAAAAAAACACACAGAGAATGACAGGTATGAGTTAACAGGCCATGAAAAGATAGGTTTTAGCTAATGGCAAGTTCAATATGAATTAACTGTGTACTGGACTGCCCACTGAAGATGCTAATTTGTCTATTAATATTACATTAATATTATATTAATAGACTATTAAGAAATGGAAAAGAAACGTGAGTCCTATAAAGATGAGGAGAGAAAAAAGACAAGCTATGAACAATGGTGAAAAAGTGTCAGTGATATATAGCCTGTGAAGTACTACTCCCTAAGTTGTCAAGTCTTAGAAGACTTAGTTATATTTCACATGACTATAGAGGGTGGAACTTAACCAATAAGTTAAAGTGGCAAGAAGACAAATTTATACTCAATATAAGGAAGACCTTTATTGTAATCATTAGAACTATTCAAAAATATTTGAGATTTGAGAAGCATGACTTTTCAATCACTAAAAGACTAAAGAGAGGTACAGGTTGGAGCTGGTTATGTTGCAGGGATTTATTCATTGAACAAATTTGAATGAGAATATCTCCTGAGTAAATCCTCTTAGTACCAAAATATGACCAGAGAGAATGAACACGTTAGTAAAGCAGCTGAGATTAGGAAGTATGATATTCATGACTTCCATTATATCTAGAAAAATATTGCAAAATCCCATGAGTCAAGATCTTTACTCAAAGAAATTATACTATTCTGTGACCTACTAAAAGATTCAGTGGCAAACTTATCTGTCAAAGTTGAACCTAAGTCAACTGCTAACATCATCAAATTTTAATAATATAACATTGTATATAATATAAAATCTCCACTAAATCTACCACCACTATCCTGAACCCCTTAAACATTAACAAGATAAGCTGTTTCCATAATATATCTGTGTGGTGGAGCGATGTTCCAAGGTTTCCAAACTAAAATGAAGTATGATAAATGTGTGTTGTGGAAAATAGCTGGTTCTACAAGCCAAGATTTATTCAAGTGACTCCTTGTCAGTTAGCAGACTTCCAATCGCAAAACTCTTTATTTGAATAGTATGCAAGTTTCTAAACACATTCACTCTTTCCAAATTTCTCTAGATGTTAGCTTTTCAGCATAGATAATTTCTATGTCCTATATTAATTGAATCCTTTTAACCTATTCTACACTATAATTTTAAAGTGTACTTTTGTCCCAAAACAGTTGAAAGGGATAAATTATACTAATATTGACAATTCTAAAGTCCTATAAAGAGAAAATTTGTTCTAATAGGTTCATGGTATGAATTAGATTAATGTGCCATTTCAGTGTTGTCTATAGCAAAATGTAATTTAATATAAGAAAAATAATGTATCAAAGGTCTTCGCTTCTTAATTGGCTGCCTAAACATCTGCAAAATTTAACAGCACAATAGTTTGAAGATCAAAGCAAATCAGATGCACACTACTGCTCTTCAAGCAGTGTTTTTCAGTATGCCCAGAAGAAATACCATGGAAATTCCAACACATCAGATAAACCACATACCCTGTGAGCCCTAAGAAGGCATTCTCCTCCTTCAAAACATAATCACACATTCACCCAATAACCTCTTCTGCGGCAGAGCTGCCTCTAGGACACTCCCCTGAATAGTAAGAAACCAAATTTGAGTGAAGACACATTGTTCCCATGCTAAAAGATAACACTGCCCTTGAAGGAGAAGGTGCTCATTCACCTAACGTTTGGTCAAGGCAATGAAGACTGAGGTTGCAAGACCAATAAAGAGGCATCCTATTCTACATTCCTTCATCCTTCTACAAATCCTTAAGACAGGATTTAGTAGTTGGAGGTCAAACCTCCATTGGCAGCACAGGAATGAGTCCAGCATTCCAGGCAAAAGGGCAGGAGGGGTGTTGGTCCCTGACAATCTATGAAACGGCCATTGCAACCCTAGAATCTCAATCTTCAGAGAAATAAATTGTAAACATATTACTATTCGTTTGTTGTTACATTTCAGTCAAATCCTAACAAGTGCATGCACTCCACTCCATTACACCTATAAAATGACTTCTACATAACTCTACCTGAACTGATCACTGTGCCATCTTGAATCCTGGATTCTTTCTAATGCAAATTTAAAATACCAAATCACTGCCTACATGTTTTCCCTATATCTTAATCCTTTGCTTTCCTACAGTCTTTTCTTTCCCACCTAGACCTAAAATATTAGTGTTCCTAAGATTATTGCATATCTGCTTCTCATCGTGTACTTGAGACCTACTACGCCACCAACACAGTGTTTGTACTACCAAACTTCTATCTCAAGCTCAGTGTGCTAAAATTTCCATTATTCAGCTGTTTCCTAGGCATATCCATTGAACATCCCCAGTCACCTTAAATGTGACATTCTTCTTCCTTCTGTCTCTTCTTTAATGACTATGTCCAGTCATTTAGCCAAACCTGATGGTCACCTTCAATTCCTTACTCTTCCTGACATCTGATCAGTCAATGCATTGTGGATTTTATAAAAAGTCTGTAGCTAATATCCGTCCTCTCTGGTAATACTCTCCTAGGTCACTGTACAATTTTTCAATCCAGACTTCCTTTCTCCAATTCCTAATCCTTCTTTCTAATTTAAGTCAAAAGAGCATGTGAGAACATCACTCTTTCAAAGTTGCTTTCCTCACCTAGAAGAAGGCAGCCAGATATTTCCACATGAAACATGGCCTCTTTCTGCAATCTCAATCTCAATCTGACCCCACCTAATGTAGCCCATGATGGAATTACATTGAGCAGTTCCCTTAGTGGACAGCATGGTTTCATAGTCACCTCTGCACAGTTTTGACTGCATACAATCTCCCCTTCTACTAAACTACAAAAAGAGCACCTCCTTCATAAATCACCTAATTCAATGCTCTTACCATTGAGTGCCTGCCCTGACCACCACCTTCCCCTCCCAATCCTCTTTCCCTTCTGTACTGATACTGGACCTTTGTTATGGAAATGATGCAAATAAATAATGACAGAATTATTTTATTAAAGATCACACAGTAATTAATATAGTGGGTAAGGGGGCTGGAGAGATGGCTTAGCAGTTAAGGTGTTTGCCTGCTAAGCAGTAGGACCGGAGTTCGATTCTTGGTACCCACATAAAACCAGATGCACATGTGTCTGAAGTTCGTTTGCAGTGGCTGGAGGCCCTAGTGCACCCATTCTCTCTCTCTCTCTCTCTCTCTCTCTCTCTCTCTCTGTGCCTCTTTCTCTCATTTTCTCTAAAATGAATAAATAAATGAAATATTTGAAAAGAAACAGTGATAAAAATTATCATCTTAGATCTGTCTCTCAAGTTTACTTTAGTCTCAGCATAAGAATTCCACTATAAAGTCTACTAAACTTTCCCCTTAATTATAAATACTCTTTTTTAAGATTAGCATGAGATGTATTTATAAAACTGATATGCCAGAGCTCCAGAGATGGCTCAGTGGGTAAAGGACTTGCTGTGTAAGCTTGAGGACATGAATGCTTTTGGTGGGTATAGTGTTAAAGTGCACACTGCTGAGAGATAATCTCTGAGTTTGAGTATCTCAACAGAAGCAGAAAAAACTAAAATGCAAAGAAAAAACGGGCAGGGAGTAGAGGACAGAACGAAACATCCCAGAACTATGAAATAATTAAAATAGTTGTAAGATAGTCATAATGGGGAAAAATGAGGAAAGATAGGAGAATAAAAGAACAAAAGAAATTAATGCTGAAAGTTTAGCCAGGCATTGTAAACTTACTATACAATTCAGGAAGCTCAGAGAACACCAAGCAGAATGAATGCCCAGGAAACTATACATAGGTGTAGCATATTCAAACTTTAAAAAAGTAAGAAAACCCCAAGGAGCTGAGACAGTGGCATTTATTTGTAAAGAAATAATAAAAATTTAATCTGACTTCTCAAAAAAAATCACACAACTGTAGGAAAATACTTAAAAAGCTAAAAGAAAAAACACCACCTAGAATTTGTACTCTACAAAATTATCCTTCATAAGTAACAGAAAAATAATTTCAAAGACCCACAAAAATAGTTTTTCCCCAGTATACTTGTCTTATAAGAGACCTGCCTTATAAGAAGTGTTTGCTATAGTTTCATTAGAGAAAAGAAAAATAATATGCCAGACTCAGTGCTTCAAAGGAAAAACATTGGGGAAGAAAAAGTGAAGAAAAGATTTTTTTAAAAAAACTTTTATTCTCACATCCTTAAATCTAACAAATAATCACTTTTCTCAAGATTAAAAAATATGATTTGGTATGCATATGTATATATATATATATATATATATATTTAATATTCTTGTGTGTGCTTACATGAAAGTAGTCAATGATACAAGGACAAGAAGAAGAAACTTGTAATAAGTTGTTCATCTAAGATACTTGCACTATTCATAAATTGTTACAGTTTTACTTGAAAGTACACATACTAGCTAGAAATGTATATTTCATAGTCTGGTAAAATCCTCATATGAAGTTTTTAAAAGCATATTTGATGTATTAAAAAGGTAGACAAATGGAATCATAAAATACTCAATTGAAAGCACATAAAGCAAAAACAAGGAAAACAAAAATAGATCTAAAGAATTGAGGGCCACAAATAAACAGTAACAAATGATAAATATTAATTCAACTATATTGGTAATCACTGCAATGTATCAATCTTTTATGCCAATTTGAATGGACTAAGGGATGCTATAATGGTTAAATTGTGTTGTCAACTTGACCTGTTTAGTAATCTTGGGTGGGTCTCTGAGGTTGTTTACATAAGACAGCCCTCTCAGTAGGGGGCAGGATCTAAGGAGGCTCAGGGGAGCTAGAAAGAAACATCCCTACCTGGGAGGGCAGTACAGGAAGGAAAATTTTAGAAGCTCAGGGAGTAAACAAGTCTCAGAAAGGGGTTGTAAGACCTCTCCCTAAAGGCTTTATAAAGGGGAAGGAAATCTCCCCATCCCTGCCTGTTTTGCTGTTGTGTGATGGTGCTAGTAATGGGTTTCTCTCTCTGCTTAGACTGAAAGGAGGCCACCTCTTTAACCATTATGGAACTTCCCCTGGATCTGTAATTTCAGTAAATCCCTTCCTCCCATAACCGTGCCTGGTTTGGAGGGTCATCCCAGCTGTGTGTGGCTGAAAAGACAGATGCCCATAAAAGATTATTCTGAGTTTATATGTAATATTATTTCTGGGGAGAAAAAAAGCACTGAAAATGGTAGACTAAATCAAAAAGATTGCCCTCACCAAATATAACAGACATCATACATCTACTAAGAGGCCAAACAGTACACTAAAAGGCAGAGAAAGAAAACTGTCTTCACTTGAGCTGTGGCATCTGCCTTCTCCTGCTCTTAGACACCTCACTGGGCACTGAATTCAAATAATGACATCTCAGTCCCTAGTTCTCAGATGTTCAGCATCAGGCTGTGACTTACACCAGGTGTTATCCTGGTTTTCAGAAGTTTGAGGTATATCAGGTATGACAGTTCATACTGACTGTCAACTTGCCAGGACCCAGAATCACTGGTGAGACATTTTCTAAATTAGGTTAGCCTCTGGGCAGGCGTGTTAGGGATTATCTAGATCAAAGTATTTGAGGTAAGAAGGTCCACCTTGAACATGGGTAGCACTATTCAGTGGGCTGGGGTCCTGGATTACATGAAAAGAAAGAGCTAGGTAAGCATGAGCACTGCATACTTCTACTTCCTCACTGTGCACAGAATGTGACCAGCTGCCTCCATGTCCGGCTGCCATGCCTTCCCCTATGACAGACCCTGCCTTGGCAACTAGAAGCTGAAATGAACATTATCTTTCCCTAAATTGATTTCATCTGTAATTTTGTCCCAGAAATGAGAAATTAACTCATATACCAGGGTCCAACCCATAGCCTGTGCCTAGAATAGCTATAAACATAGCCCAACACAAAATAGTAAACTTAAGCATTATGAGATTTTTTTTTTCTGTTACTTTTACTTTTGTGACTCAATCACATGGTCCTTGAGCATGGACTTTATAGATGACACGTCACAATTTCATGCAAAATAACTGTATGTATGCTGCATTTGTATGCATGTATGAATTCAGTTTTACAGTGGTGTGCAGCTTCCAAATGTGTTATCTTCTAAGTGAAGACAGTTGACATCAGACATTACATGTGCTCACCATGATTTGGAGAGTAAAACACAGATTATCAATAATGTTTTAACCTAGCATTGCAAATGACAAGAATTTAATGTCATTTAGAAGACAAGTGGTATTCTTATCTGATTATTTGGTATTGGCTGCACCTCACCATTGCCCTCTCAGCTTTACAATTGACTGTTTCATGCTGCACTGACAGCTGAGGTGTGGATGGGCTCAAACTTTGCTTTCTGTTTTCCTGTGAATTTCATAATTAAAAGTAAATATAGTCCTGTATCTATTTTTTAATCCAAGATGGCATCTATGTCTAAAAAGAAAAGGAAAAAAACAGAAGGAGCTGTGCATGGTGGCACATATCTTTAATCTCAACACTTGTGAGGCTGAGGTAGGAGGATCACAGTAAGTTCAAGGCCAGCCTGGACTCCAGAGTGAATTCCAGGTCAGCCTGGGCTAGAATGAGACTCCACCAAGAAAGAGAGAGAGAGAGAGAGAGAGAGAGAGAGAGAGAGAGAGAGAGAGAGAGAGAGAGAGAGAGAGAGAGAGA